>JBBBDQ010002019.1:285000-322500 GCA_037127315.1 Ascarosepion bandense
CAAGAATATTTGAGACATAGAGATAAATAAAATAAATACATCTTCAGAAAAATATATTTATTTTCAGCTTATAGTTAGAATACCTTTTGGCGCCAAATTTTCCGTTTGTGAAAAGATAATATATTCAGTTATGAATTTTCTGGGTTTGCTTTCATTAAATCGTTTCTGGTGAGAATCTGAAGTCATTGTTCAGAGAAAATAAAACACACATAATCATGTTTATTCAAAAGGACACACAGTAGCAATACAAATGAATAATTTTATTAATTCATCTCCGCTTTAAAAAAAGGCTTTATTAATCTTTAAATATGGATATGATGCATGGCGCCAAATTCTTCCAGAAAGGTCTAAACTGTCAGCTGAATAATATCGCTTTCTCCGACCATTTAGGGTTACTACCATATCACGTTGAATACACTAGTTCTCACTCGATCACCGAAGTTAAGCAACGTTGAGCCTGGTCAGTACCTAGATGGGTGACCGCTTGGGAATACCAGGTGCTGTAAGCATTTAGTGACGGATGTGCGTGCTTACGGCCATATCACGTTGAATACATTGGTTCTCGCTCGATCACCGAAGTTAAGCAACGTTGAGCCTGGTCAGTACCTAGATGGGTGACCGCTTGGGAATACCAGGTGCTGTAAGCATTTAGTGACGGATGTGCGTACTTACGGCCATATCACGTTGAATACATTGGTTCTCGTTCGATCACCGAAGTTAAACAACGTTGAGCCTGGTCAGTACCTAGATGAGTGACCACTTGGGAATACCATGTGCTGTAAGCATTTAGTGACGGATGTGCGCACTTACGGCCATATCACGTTGAATACATTGGTTCTCGCTCGATCACCGAAGTTAAGCAACGTTGAGCCTGGTCAGTACCTAGATGGGTGACCGCTTGGGATATAGCAGGTGCTGTAAGCGTTTAGTAAGGGATGTGCGTTGTGGTGCAGCGGATATCGGCTCAGAAAGAGAAATTGGTGAGCCGAGTTCGAATTCCAGTTGAATTCCCTACATTCACTTAAGCACTGGTACTCTTAGGAAAGGTATTAATTCATCCCTTCCCTCCAGTTATGGGTTAAATAACAAGGGTAGGACTTGGGGACGCTGCACTTAAAAACAAATCTTGATAATCGAAAATAAAAATCTAGTATTACTAGACACAAAACTTATATAAAAACAACAATAAATTATTGAAAGAAAAGGGTATTACCAGCAATAAATGACCCGCCGAGGTTGATATGCCATAAAAACAAAACAACCAACCTGATCATTGATTAAAAATGGTTTTGAACGGATTAATTAAGTAGGTCTTAGCGGAACCCGCTTCTTCGAACCTCTTGGTTTGACGCTACGGAATCGCACACAAAAACAAAAACAGGAAAAAATAAACCACATTCCTTGATGACTATCAGAAACAGCAAAAACTAAAATTCATATCACATATAATTCGAAGAGCAAATAATGAAATAATAAAGATTTTGATATTCCACACTACTTTAGACAAAAGGTTAGGAAGGAAACTCTCATCAATAGTAGGAAAGATTTGACATTGACATAGTCAGTCAGTTAAGTGCCATGCGCGATACACGCTTTGGGCGATCATGTCTCGAAAGAGACATAACTGACTGGGCAGAAGATTATCCCGCAGTAGGTTGCCATTGCTTTCTGCGTTAGACTGGTTGCCGACCAAGGCTATAGAACCCAGTCTGTCCTATTATTTAACCCATAACTGGAGGGAAGAGACGGATTAATACCTTTCCCAAGGGTATTTGCGCGTAAGTGAATGCAAGGAATTCAACTGGAATTCGAACTCGGTTCCACCGATTTCTCGTTTTCGAGCCGATATCCACTGCGCCACAACACACATCCGACATTGACATAAACAAACCTAAAAATAGTACATTATTTTCTATAATTAACACTCAACCCAAGAAAATATATACAACAGCTATATGCTTTTCTTCTTTCTCTAGTTGCCGTGTTCTTTCAGGACGTACTCAATCAAAGACCTCCACTCAATCAAAGACCTCCACTCAATCAAAGACCTCCACTCAATCATAGAACTCCACTCACCTTTATCCCTTGATCTTAACTCTTGGTATCTCTCCAAAACCCTGCACCGCCACCCACTTGCTCAAGTATGTCTCGCGTTGCTTTCCCCTGTCTCTTTTTCTCTAGATCCGTTCCATGAGTATTATATTCTCCAAGTCTTCCTTCCTCATTATGTGTCCCAGAAATTTCAGCTCACTCATCCTGATGTTAAATATAAGTTTGTTTTCGTTTACATCCTCTCCAAAACCTTGTCTTTGCTCTCAGCCTCGGTCATGGTATCCTCAGTATCCTTCTGTAGAATCACATTTCTGTTGCTTCGATTCTCTCCTTCACTTTTGATTAGATTGTCCAACATTCGCTGCCACATGGGAGTACAGAGATCACGTAACAGCGACAGTGTTGCATTTTCCGTTCTCTATAAGAAGACTTCCTAGATATTTAAATTTCTGTTGATCACGTAACAGTTCAGTACGCTTTTCTTAGTTTCCAACGAAATTTTCCCATCTCTTAATACTCTGCTTATGTATTAAAATGCCCCATTCAGTCAGTTAAGTGCCATACGTGATACACGCTTGGGCGATCATGTCTCGAAAGAGACATGACTGACTGGGCAGAAGATTATCACGCAGTAGGTTGCCATTGCTTTCTGCGGTAGACTGGTTGTCGACCAAAGCTATAGAATCCAATCTGTCCTGCTATTTAACCCATAACTGGAAGGAAGAGACGGATTAATACCTTTCCCAAGGGTATTTGCGCGTAAGTGAATACAATGGTTTCAACTGGAATTCGAACTCGGCTCCCCGGTTTCTTGTTCCGAGCCGATATCCACTGTACCACAACGCACATCCGCAAAATTGGTCGTCCCAATTCATCTTCCGAGCTCAGTGTCGCACTTTCCGTTCTCTGTTTGAGCATTTCCTTGGTATTCAAATTTTTGTGCTTCGAGTCTCTCCTCCATATTTGATGAGATTGTCCAGCATTCGCTGCCATATAAGAGAGTAGGTATCACGTAACAGTCCAGTTCTCTTTTATTGCTACAAAATCTCAAATGAAGAACAATAACAAGTAAAACGAAATCACAAAAAGAAGGTGACAACTAAAATACATAGCAAATAATCTAAACTTATTTATAAATGGAACTTTGTGGGTGTGTGTGTGTGTGTGTGTGTGTGTGTGTGTGTGTGACTGTGTGTGTGTGTGTGTCCGTTACCTATAGACTCCGAAACGGCTGAACCGATTTTCTTGAAAATTCACACAGTTGTAATATAAGTGTCTGCGAGCGTTCTTGGCTAGGTTTTGTGTCGAGGTACCCCCGATAAATATCGAAAATCGATAATCGAAAAAATCGGGTTATAGAAGGAGTGGTCTGATTTTAATCAAATTTGATACACTCATAGACAAAGACATAAGAAACGATATTCAGAAGTTTCAAGGTTACAGTTCTTACAATAGTGCAGAAAATCGATAATATATATATATAAAAGGCAAGATGTTTGTGTGTGTGTGTCTGTTTATCTGCCTGTATGTCTATTTTTTTCAACCCTTTTATTTTAGTTTTTGCTTCAGGTTTGGCTCTAAGTAGACATAATTGTAGTTCTTAGTCTCAGCCATGACACCATTTGCTTAGAGGACTTATTAAGCGTTCAAAATTCAGTTTATGATGAAAAAAATTTGAGATCGATACCAGGAAATCAAAATTTGACTTACATCCATTCATTTTTCTTTCAGTCTACGGTTTCGCTTTAACTGGAAACAACTATTGCTTTTTAGTCTTTCGTGCCAACATGCAAAGAGTCTGATCTCCAGGACTATGGATTAGTTTTAAAGCTTTCATTACACCCAAGCAACGCCGGGCTATACTGCTAGTGACATAATAAACATGTTGACGTTCTACACTCAGTATTCTTCTACGGAACCACATTTCAGTTGCCTCAGTCCTTCTCTCATCTTTGATGAGATTGGCTAACATTCGCTCGAAACCCAAAAATATATTGTAAAATATTGAATTTTAATGCTTCCAAAAAAAGCTGTTATCTATTAACCATCGCAGACAGTCGCTCCTGTCCTCCATTAGCATAGATCAGGCTAGTCTCCCTGAAAGTAAAATACTGCGCCTCCTCTGGTTAACTCTCACAACAAACCTCAAGTGGAATGACTTTATAGAATCCATAGCTAAATCCACTGCTAAGAAGGTCGCTTCTCTGTGTAGGGCCAGGAAGTTTTATCCGTCTGAAACAATCCTGCTCATATACAAATCTACCATCCGCCCGTGCATTGAATACTGCTGCCATATCTGATCGGGTGCTCTGCTGTCAACCTAGAGGTCCTTGACAAAATTCAACGGAGAATCTGCAATGTGATCGATCACGACTTGGCAGCTAGGATACAGTCACTTTCTCACCGACGCAGTGTGGCTTTTCTGTGTCTCTTCTACAAGTACTTTCACGGCTTCTGCTCAGATGAATTTAGGTTACTGGTGCCCCCTATATACGAATTTACTTGAGCCACAAGATTAGCAACTAGGTCCCACCCTTTTACTATGAAACCAATAAATTGTAAATGTAAATTCTACTCCAATAGCTTCTTTTATCCCAATTCCCACCTGTGGAATTCCCTTCCGTTATTTTGCTTCCTCGACAGCTACAATCTTCAAGAATTTAACTGTAGTCATCCTCTCTTTCATGCTCTCATCTAATTTCTGCAGTATTCTCATACTTCTCCTACTCGCTTCCTGACACCCACCTTATTCTGTCACTCCTTCTCATAATTTTCCTCCTCTGTAACCCTCTGCACAACAGTGGCAGTACAATGCTTTGCTTGCGGCGATACGATTATAAAAAATATTACAATGAAAAATGAACATAAACGCCGATATCGTAACATACTTTATACAAATACGACACAAATATTGTAAAATATTCTAGACAAGATGACAACCCACTGTTAAGGAAGAAAATTACTGAAATGAAAATGATAACCCACCAAAAATAAACATATTAAGTAAACAATAAACAAATTAATAAGGTACAAATTATTATTATTATTATTAATGAATATGTAACGAATATGCATACACCTTGGTTCCCCCTTACAGTAAAGTGATTGGCTGGTGTCAGCCATAAATACAGGCGAAGGCGAGGACGCGTATAGGTCTACGTCCAGAGGTCTACCACTAGAGGTCTACAGACCTTCCTCAATAGATCTATGTCTATAGGTCTAGGACTATTGGTCTACGTCCATTGACTACTCATACGTCCCAGGATACTGCATACGACGAGTGCCGTCCATTACGTCTACTTGCTAGATTGTTCTACACGGTTACATTAACCTAAACCGCTGAGCTACCTCGAATGACATATATATCCCTTTCCGGGACATATCATTATTATTAATACTACTACTACTACTACTACTAATAATAATAATAATAATAATAATAATAACTTCAAGAAATGGTTGACGATCCCACTAAAATACCTGCATGGATGACCAAAGGAATTACATTTCTTCTAATCAAGAATAGTGACACAGACAACTCGAAAAACTACAGACCAATTACATGCCTTCCGACAACATATAAACTATTAACATCTATTTTAACAAAACAGACATATTTATTCTTAGAAAGAAATGACATGTTACCGCTTGAACAAAAAAGGTGCAAACGTAGTTGTTACGGATGTAAAGACCAATTGCTTATTAACAAAATGATTCAGGAAAACTGCTACAGTACTAAGAAAAATCTTAGTACTGCCTGGATAGATTATCGTAAGGCATTCAATAGTGTGCCACATTCCTATATTTTAAAGACTTTAAATATATACAAGATATCAACCGTCATCATCAATTTCATGAAACAGTGCATGTCTATATGGAAAACAAGCCTTTACCTCAATCATATAAATGGAACCTGATGAAATAAACATCAAAAGAGTTATATTTCAAGGGGATTCTTTGTCTCTCTTACTATTCTGCATATCATTAATAGCACTAACCAGTCAACTTAATAAGACAGAATGTGGTTATAAAATAGGCCAAAAGAAAATAAGCCATCTATGTTACATGGATGACTTAAAGTTATGTGCTAAGAATGATAATGAGCTGGAAGGTCTTCTGCAAACTGTAAAATGCTTCAGCGAAGATATTGGAATGAAGTTCAATTTGAATAAATGTGCTAAAGCTACAGTTTTACGTGGATCAATACAAGAAACATTTTCAATTATCTTAGACCCTGCTGTAACAATAAAAGAATTGAAACCAGAAGATGCTTATAAATACCTAGGTGTAAATGAGAGTGAAAACATTCACCATAAAAAATGAAAGAAATAGTGCGTAAAGAGTACTATAGAAGGCTACGAATGATATTAAAAACTGAATTGAATTCTCAGAACAGAATTATGGCCATTAATAGCCTTGCAATCCCAGTTGTCCAATATAGTTTCAATATCTTAAACTGGACTCTAAACGACATCAGGCGAATGGATTCTAAAACAAGAAAGCTTCTTTCTAAACATAAGATGCATCATCCAAAGGTTGATGTAGACCGTCTATATATACCCCGTAAAGAAGGTGGAAGAGGTCTTATTCAGCTAGAATTGTCATACAAGACAACAACTATTGGCTTACTAACATACATAGAAACAACAACGGACTGAATGATACAATTAGTAAGGCAACATGAAGAGAGAAAGAAAAAATATTCAATAATAAAAGAAGGCAGTAAATACAAACAAGATTTACAGTTAGTAGATTCTGTAGAAAGGCAAAACAGAAACCAAGAACCAACTATTGCGGCAAAAAATATGAAAATGAAAGCCAAAGATAAAGCTCTTGAACAGATGAAACAGCGCTGGCAAGACAAACCTCTGCATGGCCAATATCCAGAACGTGCCAATAAATACAATATTGACAAAGTTAATACTCATCGATCGTTACGTGCATCTGGATTAAAGTCTGAAACTGAAGGCTTTATTCTTGCAGCACAAGACCAAAGTCTTTTCACTAGAAACTTTCAGGCAAAAATTATACATAATAATATGGATCCAAAATGCAAGTTTTGTGATAAACACAAAGAAACAATAGACCACATAATCTCAGGCTGTTCTGTGCTTGCTCCAAATGAATATAAAAATCGCCACGATAGAGTTGGGCAATATTTACATTGGACAATGTGCAAACACTATGAAAAATCTGTAAACAAACACAGGTATTAACAGTACCCAGCACCGGTTACAGAAATAGAAGATGTCACCATTCTATGGGATTACACCATCTACACAGACAGAAAAATTGAAGCAAACAGGCCAGACATTATTGTTAAAATCCAGAAAAAGAAAACTTGTCTATTAATTGATATGGCTTGTCCAGCGGATTGTAACATAGCAATCAAGGAATTTGAAAAACTGTCAAAATATAAAGACCTGGAAATTGAAATAGAAAAAATGTGGAAATTGAAAACAAGAGTTGTGCCAGTGATAGTAGGTGCACTTGGAATGATAAAAAATGAAACAAAACAACACATTGAAAGAATCCCTGGAAACCCCAGCTTAAGAGATATACAAAAAATGTCTTATTAAGTACAGCCCACACACTAAGTAAAATTTTGTCTATGTAACGCTAGGGATGATAGGGAAGATAGAAAAAAACATGAAATCGAGCCATAACAACACGCCACGACCTGCCTTAGGTCTTCCCGCAGACCAAAGCAGAAATCGAAATATGATGAAAAATGACATAATAATAATAATAATAATAATAATAATAATAATAATAATAATAATAATCAACAACAACGAATAATAAAGTAGTCAATTATAAATAATGATTAAAAAGTTAACAAACAACACTATACAAAAGCTGCAAATAACCACTACAAATAACCGACAATATTTTCTACTCAATATCTTCTAGAATAATTTCAAAGATAATTGTTATCGTTGTCAGGATAATACAATGGATATTCTACTTATAATGCGCAATTGGCAGCATATATTAAGAGTCGCGTAAAAGCACAACAGTCATGGCTTGAAGATCTAGACGGAACTACCTTAAGTTCGATGCCCATAGTAAATACAAATCGAGAGGCAAATGGTAAATACACTAACAGTATCTATCTATCTATCTATCTATCTATCTATCTATCTATCTATCTATCTATCTAGCCTTTTCAAAGCTCATCTATCTATCTATCTATCTATCTATCTATCTATCTATCTATCTATCTATCTATCTCAGCCTTTTCAAATCTATCTATCAATCTATCTCAGCCTTTTCAAAATCTATCTATCTATCTATCTATCTATCTATCTATCTATCTATCTCAGCCTTTTCAAATCTATCTATCTATCTATCTCAGCCTTTTCAAATCTAAATCTATCTATCTATCTATCTATCTATCTATCTATCTATCTATCTATCTATCTATCTATCTATTTATCTATCTATCTATCTATCCCTGATTAGGATTGGGTTTACCGTTCCTTCTAAAGACTTCCCACTCATTAACTTTTGTAACCAATTGGGTCTTAAAGAAACTATTGCCTTGGTTAGGGTGAAACGATTCACACACACACACACACACACACACACACACACACACACACACACACACACACACACAGAGTCAATATATACATATATATATATATATATATATATATATATATATATATATATATATTACTTGGGAAAATGTGCGCATGAAAAGCAATATTCCTAGGATTATATTAGATCTGGAAAAGAACAGGACAAGTTATTAAACCTGGGAAAGTAAAGGACAAGATATTCTGGTAAAATAAAAAATATCTATCTATCTATCTATCTATCTATCTATCTATCTACAATTCTTGCTACTTCTAGAATAATTTGAAATATATCTGTTATCGGTCATCCAATCGTTGTCAGGATAATACAATAGACATTCTACCCACAATGCACCATTGGTAGCATATATAAAGTGTCGCGCCAAAACACAACACAGCATGAATATCTAGAGAACGAATTACTTATATCTAGATGCCCATAGCAAATACAAATCGAGATAATGTAATGTGAACGATCACGAATTAGCTGCTCGGATACAGTCACTTTCTCACCGACGCAACGTGGCACTTCTACAAATACTTTCATGGCTTCTGCTTAGATGAACTTAGCTCACTGGTATCCCCATACGTAAATTTGCTCGAGCCAGAAGATTAGCAATTCCGTCCCACCTTTTTACTTTGAAACCAATAAAATGTAAACGCAAATTCTACTCCAGCAGCTTCTTTTCTCGCACTTCCCGCCTGTGGAATTTCCTTCCGTTTACTTGCTTTCCCGACAGCTACAATCATCAATAAATCAAATGTAAATCAGTAGTCATCTACTATCAAACAAACTTACTTCCTCTCTCTTTCTCATGCTTCTTTCTTCGTCCACTCCACTGCTACCCTCTTCCTGACAACCCCTGTAACCTGTCACTCTTTCTCATAACTTTCCTCCTATGTAACACCCTGCTCAACAGTGGCCGTAAAATGCCTTAATTGGTGCCACCCGATTACAAAAATAAAAAAAAGTAAATAAGTGAACTGTAACACTATTTTCAGTACCGAAAAAGAAAAAGAAATGAGAGAAATTTAACTTGAAAATTCTTCTTTGGATTCTGTCAAGGAACTCGATTAGCAGGAGCACCCGACCAGATATGGTAACAGTATTCGATGCACGAACGAATGGTAGATTTATAAATGTGCCAGCTGGATTCTGACGAGAACCTCGATATGAATAGCAAGAGCACTAGACCAGATATGGCAACAGTATTTAATGTAAAGGCGAACGGTGAATTTATAAATGTGTAAGATGGATTCTGCCGAAAACATCAAGATGAATAGCAGGTGCAACCGACCAGAGAGGGCAAGAGTATTCAATGCACATACAAATGGTAGATTTATAAATGTGCAGGATGGATTCTGACGAGAACCCCGATATGAACAGCAGGTGCACCCGACCACATATGGCAAGAGTATTCAATGCAAAGACGAATGGTAGATTTATAAATGTGCAAGATGGATTCTGACGAGAACCCCGATATGAACAGCAGGTGCACCCGATCACAAATGGCAACAGTATTCAATGCAAAGACGAATGGTAGGGTTATAAATGTGCAAGATGGATTCTGACGAGAACGGCGATATAAATAGCAGGTGCACCCGATCACATATGGCGACAGTATTCAATGCACGAACGAATGGTAGATTTATAAATGTACAAGATGGATTCTGACGAGAACATCACGATTAATAAGTGGAGAACTCGACCAGATATGGTAACATTATTCAATGGACTGACGAATGGTAGATTTATAAATGTGCAAGATGGATTCGGACAAGAAAAAAAATTGGCACAGTGATCACACTTTCCTTGCGGTAGACTTGATTTGATATAGTCGTTCCGCTTCAAGTCGGTTGAAAAGTGGCAGATCCTATTTTGGATTTTAAAACTAAAACAAAACCAAAACTTTAAACTAAACAAATAAGATCAAAATCTAAATAAACAATTTAAGTAAATTACCAACAAATATATATATATATATATATATATATATATATATATATATATATATATGAGGCAAGCAGTTTGTGTGTGTGCCTGTTTATCTGTCTGAATGTCCTTTATACAAATCCACAATTTTTATTCGATTCTCACCAAACTTCACACAAGTATTCTTTAGGCTGAGTCTGAGCTCCAGGACCATGGATTAGTTTTAAAGCTTTCATTACACCCGTCCAACGGCGAGCTATACTGCTAGTATATATATATATATATATATATATATATATATATATATATATATATATATATGAAAGGCAAGATATTTGTGTTTCTATCTATCTATCTATCTATCTATCTATCTATCTATCTATCTATCGGAGTACTGAAATCTATCTATCAATCTATCTATCTATCTATCAATCTATCTATCTATCTATCAATCTATCTATCAATCTATCTATCTATCTCAGTCTTTTCACTATCTATCTATCTATCTATCTATCTATCTATCTATCTGTGTACTCAAATCTATCTATCTATCTATCTATCTATCTAGCTATCTATCTATCTATCTATCTCAGTCTTTTCACTATCTATCTATCAATCTATTTATCTATCTCAGTCTTTTCACTATCTATCTATCTATCAATCTATCTATCTATCTCAGTCTTTTCACTATCTATCTATCTATCAATCTATCTATCTATCTCAGTCTTTTCACTATCTATCTATCTATCAATCTATCTATCTATCTCAGTCTTTTCACTATCTATCTATCTATCAATCTATCTATCTATCTCAGTCTTTTCACTATCTATCTATCAATCTATCTATCTATCTATCTATCTCAGTCTTTTCACTATCTCATCTATCTATCTATCTATCTATCTATCTATCTATCTATCTATCTATCTGTGTACTCAAATCTATCTATCTATCTATCTATCTATCTATCTATCTATCTATCTATCGACAATTCTTCCTACTTCTAGAACAATTTGAAATATAACAGTTAGGGCTCATCCAATCGTTGTCAGGATAATACAATAGACATTCTACCCACAATGCACTATTGGCAGCCTATATAAAGAGTCGTGCCAAAGCTGAATAAACATGGCCTGAAGATCTAAAGACGTAAGTGCTTACTTCTCGGCGCCATATAAATACACATTGTGATGTATATTACGAAACACACGAACAGAATAATGATATATATATATATATATATGAAAAATTAAACACAAAAATCAAATTACATCAAAAATATAATTAGAAATAACAACATGATCAGCCTCCGACAGCAAAACCCCAAAACTGTAAAATTTGTCTGGAGAAGAAAACAGCCATATTTAGCTTCCAAGATTAGCACACATTACTGAATGAACGATCAGAATTTATCTGAAAACGTTGACGGAAAAACAAGTTTTTACTCCGATATTTAAATATTGTAAACTAAAAACGAATATCTTTTAAAATGCCACCAGAAAAACTGTAAATATATGCACTTTATACAATGCGGATAATGCAACATATTTAAAAAATATCCAATGCTTTATGCTAAACAAATAAGATTAACGACATCCGAAAAATAAACAAAAATCTTAATAAATACACAGATAAATAATACACAAATTAAATAACTACAAATATACACATAAATACAAGTGAATGTATTAATAATGATAATCAACAACAAATAATTAATTCATCAGTAATAAATAACTAGCAAAATGCTAACAATCAATACAAGAGCTACAAATATTAGGTTATCCCAAAAGTTCGTAAACACTTGCGAAATGGTTCTATCTGGTCCAGTACAATCGAGACAAGCGATGGGTTTAGAAATTGAAAGATACACCGTCAGTCCCAAGAAAAGATCGATTTGGCAAGAAAGTCATGTTGTGCGTTTGGTGCAACTTTGAAGGAATCGTGCATTTTGAGTTGGTTCCGAATGGTCGGGCCATCAGTGCCGAACTTTACTCTCAGCAACTTGAGTGGGTCTACGAAATGTTGAAGCAAAAGTACCCGGCTCTGATCAACCGTAAGCGTGCTTTGATGCAGCAGGACAATGCCAAGCCACACACCGCCAGGAAGACCAAAGACAAGTTTGAAGAGCTGGACGGCGTTGAGGTTCTACCACATCCAGCCTACAGTCCTGACTGTGCTTCATCAGATTACGGCCTTTTCCGCTCAATGCAACACTTTCTGAAGGGCCGCCAATTCGACTCGTTTGATGAAGTCGAGGAAGCGTGTCAAGAATTCTTTGATTTGAACCTGGCTGAATGGTACTTTGACCAGATCCGAAAGCTTGCAGATCGATGGCAGAAAGTCTTGGAAAATGATGATCTTTATTTTGAGCAATACTTTTTGTTGTTTTTGAGAGTAAAATTTCAATTTTTTGCAAATGTTTTCTGGTAACCTTAGATTACTTGGCGAGTAAAATTTCAATTTTTTGCAAGTGTTTACGAACTTTTGGGACAACCTAATAACCATATTCTGACCCACAACTATTTCTACTCAAAACTCAACTTAATTTCTTATTAATTAATTAATTATTAAATCTTTTCTATTTAATAAATGCCACGCTAATGAAAAAAAAGAACATAATTTATTAGGTAGAAAATAGTTGATGAAATCCTAGTAAATATTTTCCCGTCAATAAACACACGACAAACACACTTCATTATATCACCAACTTTTATAAAATCCATATTTAAAACTCAGACTGCCCATAACCACAACCGGTATAACCTAAATTATTTCAACCTCACATATATCCCCAAATCAAATTAAGGACACTGAAGTCGTGGGGAGCGGGTTGTTTATTGTATCAGTATATGTATGTTCCCGTTAAGTAAGAATGTTGAAAATGGAGAAGAAGAAGCAAAAGAAATCAACACACGAGAAGGAAGGAGAAGAGAACGACCGTCCGGGTGGACTTGAAGTTTTTCTCCTGCTACATTTTAGCTTGTTGTCTCTGCTGCTTCCATGTGACTGTCTGGCTGACCTTTCTTTTGCCTTATATAGCAATTTAGTTTTTTCGCACTGGACCAGGAACTCTTCTCAGTCTTGCAAATCGCTTCCATTGGTCAGAAAATTAATTTAACATCTACCGCGAAATCCGGCTTCAACATTTTTGTCAGCATGTAGGCTATATTTTTTTCTGTTTGGCAAAACCCAGATTTCACATATTGGGAATTTTTGTAAAAGTGAAGGAGAAATTTGCTTCTATTTCTTAATTTTCTATCCACCATAACTACTAGTACTATCCTCGAATTGTAGTAGTTAATGTTCAATGAGAAACAAGTAATGAGTTAAGGACATGAAGAATTGTAGATATCTTTGTCGTAGTAACTTGTTGGAAAGAGTTTATGCATACGTATGTATGTATGAGCGTTTGTTTGGTAGGAATGTTTTTGAATGGAGAAGAAGAAGTAAAATGAACCAGCACAAGAGAAAGACAGAGAAAAAGAACCAATACGTCCGGGTCGACTTGAAGTTTCTCCCGTTACATTTTAGTGCGTCGTCTCGCTGCTCCCATCTGACTGTCTGGCTGACACTGACCGAAGCCTTTTATAGTCATGTAGATTTTTCGCACTGGATAGCTAAGTCTTTTTTGGTCTTGCAAATCGCTTCCATTAATCAGAAAATTAATTTAACATCTACTTGCGAAATCTGGTTTCGACTTTTTCTTTAAGTACGTAGTCAATCCTTTTACTATTAAGGAAAACCAGGATTTTACTAGTCATTGTGAATTTTTGTAAAAGTGAAGAAGAAAGTTACTTTTAATTTTCTACCCACCATAACTACTACTACATACAGAGTGCAATAGTTAAATTGTCACCAATTTAAAATTTTCACTCATAACGCATTGTTGGTTTTTAATTTTGTCGACTGCACAGTATAGCAGGTCCCGTTCGGCACCATCTGTGAGAAAAAGAGAACCATCAAACAATTCACTCCGCTAGAAATTTGGAAACAGCACTACTGTACTACTTGGTATTTGCTCCAATACGAAGATTCCAGAGAAAAGTGCAGAGGATTCGAAAAGAGCTGAATGAGTCTAATGGTGATTACGAATGTACGGTAGCAGGTATAACTCTTTCTGATTATTCTGATAAGAAAAGAACTCCCGAATTTGTTGGGGAGGGCCTCAGACTCAACAAAGAGGACTACACTACGTCATCCAATTTCTGCCACCACATCACCCATTAAATCTGTCCAACTAACCCCCCAGACTGCACACCCTTTATTATTATACGTGGAAAGCAGCTGAGTCAGAGACCAACAAAACTCCTTGTAACACCAAAGATGAACTGAAGGCAAGGATTATGGCAACGTTGACCAACTTGTACAAGAAGACTGTCCAGATGAGCGAGAGACCGACAAAAAATTCCTTGTAGCACCAAGAATGACCTGAAGGCATGGATTATGGCAGCATTCTCCAACTCAAACAACGAGACTGTTCAGATGAGTGAGAGACCAACAAAACTCTTTCTAGCACCAAAAATGAACTGAAGGCAAGGGTTATGTCTGTTTATATGTATGTTTGCTATGTGTAATAAAGGCAATAAATACTTATTCTAAATGTAAGTTTATGTATGCGAAAATAATGCATATATCAAACGTATTTAAGCTATAGACGAATTAAGTGTTTTTACATGTAAGCAGTGGAAATGTGGTTCTACAGAAGGATGCTGCGGATATAGTGGACTGAGCATGCAAGCAATGATGAGGTGTTGAAAATAATGGCAACCAAAAGGAAATTAATACTAAGCATCAGGAAGAGACAACTGAAGTTCCTGGGACGCGCAATGAGGAAGGAGAGCCTGGAGAACCTGATACTGACTGGCTAGATAGAAGGAAAGAGAGACAGAGGAAGGCAACGGATAACATATTTGCAGAGCCTGATCAGGTGGATGACGGAACAGGAGTTGCCAGGAGTAACAGGAGCAAACATACTAAGAGCCACAATTGATAGGGAAACATGGAGAACCATGATCGCCTACGTCCTGAACGGACAGGGCACATAGAAGAAGAATGTCAAAATGTGAGCGAATTTCAATAACTAATTGTTGATTTGAGTTCAGCATATACATTTGCACAGAGATAATGTTATTTTGGATAAATTTGAAGGGGAAAAGTGTCGGGACTTACAACGAAAATTTACGAACATTTTTTAAGACCGTTTAAAAATATCTTAAAGACATTTCCAGAATTATACATTTTTGATTGAATTTAATTTTAGCAGTCAAAGAGAAACAACTCTTGACTATTTTCCATGGTTCATTTAAAATGCATCCCTTTCTCTAATGAATGTAAAATTGTTAATACATATTTGTTGTTCTTACAAACTGGCCTTATTTTTTTCTCTGCACGAGTCTTGTTTGTTGTTTCTAATCCTGAATTTAAATAATATGTGCTGGACTGCCCGTCAGTCCGCTACAGATTAAAGAGAGTTTTTCCTACCTGTTCTTTATTTATTATTTTTTTACGCACACACACATACTCGGACAGATATATATATATATATATAGTCATCCGCAGACAGATCTGTTTCTCTGTATCACAGCTCATCAGTACGGTTAAACTACGGATTGCTTTTTGAAAGCCGAGCAAATTGACATCAGTCAGCGATTTAACCTCAGAAGGCAGACTTTTAGCGTGCGATATACCATATAAACATACGCCAGTAGTTAAGATATATATATATATATATATATACAAATGAATAAGGAAAGAAGAAAATATTTACAACGTTCAAAACATTAATTTAAAACATTGCTCAATATTGAAATAGATCTATGAATATTTATTATAAATTATAGTTTAGAACATGTTCAAATTACAATCTACTACAAAATGTAGTTTGGACATGTTATAAAATATATATGTGTGTGTGTGTGTGTGTGTGTGTGAGTCTCCGTGTTAAGGCACCATCATCAAGTAGTCTGATGATGGTGTCTTAACACCGCAAATTTATGACTATTAAATTGCACTGTTCTATAATAATAATAATAATAATAATAATAATAATAATAATAATAATTACCATATATCCATATATCCATATATATATATATATATATATATATATATATATATATATATAGGAGAGAGAAAGAGAGTCAGAGACAGAGACAGAGAAAGAGAAAGAGAGACAGAGACAGAGAAAGAGAGAGATTAGAGGGTATAAAATGAAAGAGATAAACGGAATAAAAAACAACATATGTGTTATACTAACATTAGGAGACATTTTATTTTATACCAACAATAAAAATCCGGAATAATTATAGGCCATAACAGTCCTATGACTGCTCAATTTGAATCTGGCTCTGGGCCAGTGGCTTTTTTTTATCCCTAATGTTGGCACCGTTTCTATATTGATAAACCATAACTAGAATGACGCATGCTCCTTCAGCATTGTTTTTTTAAAGGCAGGCTCGAAGGAATATTTTGAACTTATTGTTTCCATTGTTGTCTAAAAACCAGGATTTCTTCAATCATTATTGATCACCAACCCGCACTGATGAACCCACCGTCGAAATACAATACTATACAATGAAATAAGGTGGATTTTTCTGTTTCGTTGACGCAAATGTTGGCATGAAAATTTCGTATTTTACTCATCGATCACTAAGAATAAAATTCACAGTGAATAGTGAAGTATAACTCCGTCCATCGTGTCTGCCATCATCTCTAAATTGGATCCTCACAGAGCATGTGATCTTGATGGCAAACATGCAATAATCTATCTAAACTTATATATAAATGGAACTTTGTGTGTGTGTGTGTGTGTGTGTGTGTGTGTGTGTGTGTGTGTGTCCGTTACCTATAGACTCCGAAACGGCTGAACTGATTTTATTGAAAATTTACACAGTTCTACTATAAGCGTCTGCAACTGTTCTTAGCTAGGTTTTGTGTCGAGGTGCCCCCGATAAATATCGAAAATCGATAATCCATCAAATCGGGTTATAGAAGGATTGGTCCGATTTTAATCAAATTTAATACACTCATAGACAAAGACATAAAAAATGATATTCAGAAGTTTCAACGTCAAAGTGCTTGTTGGGTTATTATAGACTATGGGGTCAATTGTTTTAGTCTATAATAACCCAACAAGCACTAAACTAAATTCTCTACAAAAAACCAATGTAGTGTACCAATTTACATGCCCATTCAGAGATTGCATCTCTGATACTAATCAAAAACCTAGTACATATATTGGTTTTACTACAACCACGCTCTCCCGTAGACTTACATGTCATCTTTCTGATCAGAGTACTATTAAACAACATTTCTCTGAAAAACATAAACATGTAGGTAATATCAGACAGATTTTGGTCAACAATACGGTGATCCTTACACAGTAAGAGGAACCTGCAGATATTGGAGGCCATGTACATCAAATCAAAACAACCAACACTCAATTAAATCAACTTTAAAACAGGAAATAACATATTACATTGCATTTGACTACATGGTTTTGTTGTCATTTCGCGCTATCCCGCGGTGTGATATCATAAAACTGCATCGCAAACTTAAGAACTGCGTTTATTATTTTTGGTAACTATTGCCGTTGCCAAGCGGAGTTTTATGTCAACACAAAATAAAATCGTCGGTGATGGTGGATTTTATAATATTTCAGTTTAAACTACCTCTCTGAAGATGGCTCATGTGAGCCGAAAGCTTAGAAGAAAACCAATAAATAATTATCCAAATGTTGGAGAATTTTTGTCTTTATTTTCAACTGAAATTAAAGCAAAAATACGACGTTTAGAACGGCTCATGATTAAACATAATAGACATTCATTGTCTCTTATATTTAATAGCATATGCTTAAAAAATTACTTGCTGCCTCGATAGACTATATATATATATATATATATATATATATATATATATATATATATATATACGAACTAAGTCTAAAAGTGAGCCAGAAGTCGACCGCGGTTTCACTCGCCAGATCGTCCTTTCGTGTTTTTGCTCTACTTTTGTACTTTCGTATTGAACTTTTTCTTGTTAAGGTTTCGTCTTCGGGGTTTTTTCTTTCGAACACCGCTTATGCTTTGTTTGTTTCTTTTTTTTATTCCCCTCTACCCATTTGGTAGTACCTTTTGGGTTTGACAGCTAACGTTACCGCCTTGTTAGCAGTAGGTTTTTCTGATTTCGGTTGTGATTAGGGCTACTGTTTTGTCGGTACGTTTTACAATATATATATATATATATATATATATATATATATATATATATATATATATATATATATATTTGAGTGGTACAAATATAAAATTTGTCACTTAGCTGAGGTTATATTCCACACCTCTACTTCATAGTTTCCTAGACGAAACTTTGTGCAATTATCTGGTTCAATCGCCAGGGGAAATTAATGGATATATATCTATACATCAACACAATCACCGAAAGGTAGACATAAGCAAAAACAGGTGTATAAAAGCATATCCTTACACACACACACACACACACACACACACACACACACACACACACACACACCGGTATCACATATTTTCAGCGACTCAAATACGAGTATCCGATTAGAAGAATGCGTAAAGTGAGAGAAAAATATGTTAGGTTGATAAATAAAAATCAATTGCTCAATAATTAGAAATTATGGTGTGTGCATATATATATATATATAGCATACGTACATATAAATAATTTAAAAAGTATGGTATTTGTGTATATATATATATATATATATATATATATATATATATATAAATTAGAAATTATGCTGTTAATATATATAACTTGAAAAATACAGTGTATACATATATATATATATATATATATATATATATATATATATAAAATCATATAATTAAATTTGTTTTTAATTAGAAATACACTGTGACATGTAAATGTCTATGTTTCGAGATGTCTACCTCGTCATCAGGCAATGTGTGATCATAGTTGTGAAAATGATTTTCATTTAAATATAAGAAACAATACGTTTGTTTTTTATAGATATGGGAAGACATAACAATTTATGCGTGTGTTCAATTTAACTAATCAGAATAGAGACTCACTTTAAATTTTAAAAAAAGTATTGGGAAATACTTGATTTCTTCTTTCAATCTTAACGACCAGAGTGTCAGCTTTTTTTAATAACCCCTGTCTAGACTCTGTTTCGGTGGATGTATCCATAACTGTTACAAAGTTTTTTCCTTTATTTGTCTCTATGTCCCAACAATTTCTAAAACAAGAAAGAAAAAAAGAGAACGGAAGAAGAAAGAAAGAAAAAATGCAATTTATATTTTTGAACTAATTTAAAGGAACTTTTGTGTGTAATTATACTATTTTTATCTCGATTCAGAATGCATTTTATTCTCATTTTTCAAAACGTTTAATTTATAAATAACATTTTTTAATATCCATTTATTAAACAGTTTTCTTAAATTAATTTTATTCTTTTCAATAAATTAAAAATTTAAATTAATTTAAATTTAATAAATTAAAATTTAATTTAAAAATTAATTAATATTAATTTAAAATTTAATTTAATAAATTAAAAATTTAAATTATTTTTATTCTTTTTATAAAATCTATTGTATTATTATTATATTCTAAAACAATTTTTAATATCGTAATACAAATCTTTAAATATTTATTTAATTACTAAAAAAATTGGATACCAATTTAATTATTTCAATAAATATTTAATAATTATTCTAATAAAACAAATGATTAGATAAATGCAAGTTGATAAATATTTTTATTTTTTAAGAATATTTTTTCACCTGCATTCATATATATATATATATATATATATATATATATATATATTAATGCAGGTTTCATTGAATAATATAGACAAGTTTTGTCTATTAATTTTGTGGAGGATCCGTTCATACCGTCTGATAGACTTGATGGTGATATCGTTGAAAGACAACAAAAAATCACAGTAATTGTTGATTTTTTTTATCGGGTCTAAACTTTCGCCTCACATAAGCCATTATCAAAGAATAAATATTAACACACAGTAAACATAGAACATTTAAGCTATTAACAATAAAGAGAATTAAATTGAAAATATAAGTCCATCCCTACCGTGGCGGATGGCCGAAGACAGTGACAAAATAGTGGCGTTGTGGTCCCTGGTCTGATTACAGACATTTGAGTACGTTATTGGAAATATCAAAATTGATTGTATTCAAACCAGGTTTAAATTGTTTAATGTAGATTGCTTCGAGGATTTTTAGTTTCTGTTTATTGTTTTCTTGTTTAAGTATGTACGTGTTATTTCGATATTATTCAATGAAACCTGCATTAATATATATATATATAGTCGTCCGCAGACAGATCTGTTTCGCTGTATCACAGCTCGTCAGTACGGTTAGATTCCGATTGCTTTTAACCCAGGATTGAAACCCGACCGAATTGGCGTCAGTCGGCGATTCTACCTCTGAGCTATGGGCGATCGGTAGAAGAAGACAGACATTTTAGCGTGTATATTATCAATATATATATATATATATATATATATATATATATATATATATATAAAATCGTATCACCCCGAGCAAGGCGGTAATGCCACTGATGTGCAATGGGCTACATAAGTGTAAAAAGATTAATTAGAAGAGAGTGAAGAGGAAGACGAACCAGTTAGAAAGGAGCAATAGAAGGATGGCAATACAGGTGTGATGATAGTTTCAAAGGTGGAGAGAAAGGAAAGGATATACGGGGGGTGAAAGAACTAGAGTCAAGTGGTTAATAGATGAGTATTGACATCGCATTTAAATTCCTCGAAGTTGTAGACATCAGCAAAGGAGCGAGTTTCACAGGCGGGAAGGGGGAGAGAAGAAGCTGAAGGAGTAGAAGAGTCGGCTGCATTTGGTTAATTTAACTGTGAATGGGTGGGACCCAGTTGCCAATCTGGTTGCACGAGTAAACACCTGTTGAGGAGGCACCAGTGACTTAAGTTCGTTCGAGCAGAAGCCATGAAAGTATTTATTTTTTTTAATCATATCACCCCAAGCAAGGCGAAAACGCCACTGATGCGCAGGGGGCTACGTAAGAGTGAAAAGATTGGAAAAGAGAAAGCCGGAAACCACATCCTAAACAGGAAACAAGGGATGAGCCTCTTCACCTGTTCAATAGACGTGGGTGGAGTGTGAACCGGGCGATAGTTTAGTCTATCTACTCCAATTTATAGAACAGACAAGAGAGTGAGAGAAGGAGAGAAAGAGTGAGAGAAAGAAACATGACATTTCATATGTATTTATACTTTCCTCCCTAATGATTCAGGTAACTATTCAGGTATATATAAGAGACATAGTTTTTTTTTTAATCAACTTTAGGGGAAAATTACAAACGTTCTGTAACTGATGTGAAATCTGCATTCTGTTGTGATGGTAATTTAAAAAATTACCCTGAAGATAATGGTGGGAAAATGTTGATGGAAAAAAAGAATGGCCGACTGCACTTGGGAAAATACATTCACACAATTTTTATATAAGTTATACTTTGAAAAAAAAATCTAAGTTCACATGAAAAATTTTATAAAAACTTAACTACAGTCATTCATTTAAGTGCCATACGTGAAACACGCTTGGGCGATCATGTCTCGAAAGAGACATGACTGACTGGGCAGAACATTATTCCGCAGTAGGTTGCCATTGCTTTCTGCGGTAGACTGGTTGCCGACAAAGGCTATAGAACCCAATCTTTCCTATTATTTGACTCATAGCTAGAGGGGGAAAAGGTGTATTATATTGTTCAGTAGTAATTAGTGGGGAATCAGTTTATTACTTCATAACAATATAAAACTGATCTCCCACTTTATGCCCTGTAGATGCCTCAATCATGATTTCAACTATTATATTCTGTCAGTCAGTTAAGTGCCATACGTGATACACGCTTGGGCGATCATGTCTCGAAAGAGACATGACTGACTGGGCAGAAGATTATCCCGCAGTAGGTTGCCATTACTTTCTGATGAAACTTGTATAAAAAAGAGATTGCTGCCTAAATATACAACACACACACACACACACACACACACACACACACACACACACACACACACAGATATATATATATATACACACACATATATATATATATATTGTTAAATATAACAGACAATGAATGTCTATTATGTTTAATCATGAGCCGTACTAAGCATCGCATTTTGGCTTTAATTCCAGGTGAAGATAAGACAAAAATTGTCCAACATTTGGATATTTTTTATTATGCTGGTTCTAAGCATTCGGCTCACATGAGCCATCTTCAGAGAGGTTACAGGGACGTTAACATAAAGACATTCACCATCAAAGATATCCAAATGTTGGAGAATTTTTTGTATTTATTTTCACCTGAAATTAAAGCCGAAATACGATGTTTCGAACGGCTCATGATTAAACAGAATAGACATTTATTGTTTCTTATATTCAACAGTGTATGTTTAGAAAATTATCTGCTGCTTCTATACATTGTATATATATATATATATATAGAAAGAGAGAGAGAGAGAGAGAGAGAGAGAGAGAGAGAGATCACAATCAGATTTTATAATGTTTTTCATATTAGAATTCGTATTAATCTGCCATATGCAATGTATTATCTACAATGAAGATCATGTGAATTTCAGCTTATAATATATCTGAGATTTGCTTATCATATATAAATTATATAAAATACTTAATCCTAGCACCTTGTATGCTATTTTCGACAAAACTTGTATAAAAGAGGGATTGCTGCCTAAATACACAATATATATATATGTGTGTGTGTGTGTGTGTATATGTGTGTGTGTGCATGTGTGTGTAAGAAATTTGCCGCCTTTGAAACAAAGAAAGTTATGCAAAATAAAAAACAAAAGACTAAAAGAACATTAAAATACGAATTCTTTGTTGCAGAAGAATGAGATGGTAAATGGGGGTCTGGATCCACGGATATGAGACAAGGCGTTTTCACGGAAAATTACACACAGCAAAGATGCACGCGGATAACGATATGACTTTTTGATGTCGAGAAGCATAGGGTTCGACATCAGATGGTGTTCGCCTTCGGGAGAAGGGAGATGAAAAACAAAAAAAAAACAAAAAAACACAAAACAAAAAAACCCCAAACAAACAACAAACCCCCCCCCCCCAAAAAAAGAACTTAACAATAATAGTTCTATTATTTTTACATACTCCAATAGAAAAAAAAAACAAAAAACAAAAAAGAAACAAAGGGAAAGTACAACTTAAGTAAAAAATAAAACCTAGAACTCTACGCCTCTTTACTGATCCGCTCTGATTGCCCAAATCGTATGTCAGTAGAAAAGAACGCATCGCTAACGGAAACTATCGCCCGGTTCACACTCCACCCACGTCTATTGAACAGGTGAAGAGGCTCCTCCCTTATTCCCTGTTTAGGATGTGGTTTCCGGCTTTATCTTTTCCCATCTTTTCACTCTTTTCTTTCGTTTTTTTTCCTCAATTGGAGTAGATAGACTAAACTATCGCCCGGTTCACACTTCACCCACGTCTATTGAACAGGTGTAGAGGCTCACCCCTTGTTCCCTGTTTAGGATGAGGTTTCCGGCTTGCTCTTTTCCCATGTAGAGGCTCATCCCTTGTTTCCTGTTTAGGATGTGGTTTCCGGCTTTCTCTTTTCCCATCTTTTCACTCTTTTCTTTCGTTTTTTTTTCCTCAATTGGAGTAGATAGACTAAACTATCGCCCGGTTCACACTCCACCCACGTCTATTGAACAGGTGTAGAGGCTCATCCCTTGTTCCCTGTTTAGGATGTGATTTCCGGCTTTCTCTTTTCTCATCTTTTCACTCTTTTCTTTCGTTTTTTTTCCTCAATTGGAGTAGATAGACTAAACTATCGCCCGGTTCACACTCCACCCACGTCTATTGAACAGGTGTCGAGGCTCATCCCTTGTTCCCTGTTTAGGATGTGGTTTCCGGCTTTCTCTTTTCCCATCTTTTCACTCTTTTCTTTCGTTTTTTTTCCTCAATTGGAGTAGATAGACTAAACTATCGCCCGGTTCACACTCCACCCACGTCTATTGAACAGGTGTAGAGGCTCATCCCTTGTTCCCTGTTTAGGATGTGGTTTCCGGCTTTCTCTTTTCCCATCTTTTCACTCTTTTCTTTCGTTTTTTTTTCCTCAATTGGAGTAGATAGACTAAACTATCGCCCGGTTCACACTCCACCCACGTCTATTGAACAGGTGTAGAGACTCATCCCTTGTTCCCTGTTTAGGATGTGGTTTCCGGCTTTCTCTTTTCCCATCTTTTCACTCTTTTCTTTCGTTTTTTTTTCCTCAATTGGAGTAGATAGACTAAACTATCGCCCGTTTCACACTCCACCCACGTCTATTGAACAGGTGTCGAGGCTCATCCCTTGTTCCCTGTTTAGGATGTGGTTTCCGGCTTTCTCTTTTCCCATCTTTTCCCTCTTTTCTTTCGTTTTGTTTTCCTCAATTGGAGTAGATAGACTAAACTATCGCCCGGTTCACACTCCACCCACGTCTATTGAACAGGTTAAGAGGCTCATCCCTTGTTCCCTGTTTAGGATGTGGTTTCCGGCTTTATCTTTTCCCATCTTTTCACTCTTTTCTTTCGTTTTTTTTTCCTCAATTGGAGTAGATAGACTAAACTATCGCCCGGTTCACACTCCACCCACGTCTATTGAACAGGTTAAGAGGCTCATCCCTTGTTCCCTGTTTAGGATGTGGTTTCCGGCTTTATCTTTTCCCATCTTTTCACTCTTTTCTTTCGTTTTTTTTTTCCTCAATTGGAGTAGATAGACTAAACTATCGCCCGGTTCACACTCCACCCACGTCTATTGAACAGGTGTAGAGGCTCATCCCTTGTTCCCTGTTTAGGATGTGGTTTCCGGCTTTCTCTTTTCCCATCTTTTCACTCTTTTCTTTCGTTTTTTTTCCTCAATTAGAGTAGATAGACTAAACTATCGCCCGGTTCACACTCCACCCACGTCTATTGAACAGGTGTAGAGGCTCATCCCTTGTTCCCTGTTTAGGATGTGGTTTCCGGCTTTCTCTTTTCCAATCTTTCCATTCTTACGTAGCTCCCTGCGCTTCAGTTGCATTACCGCCTTGCTTGGGGTGATATGATTAAAAAAAATAATGGATCAATGGTTAGAACAATAGAAAGGAAATGCAGATGAATGAGGTTTCAGCGTTGTCACCCTTCACCTGCTATCAAAACTCACCATGAAAAGTAAAAAAAAGAAAAAAAGAAAAGATATACAAATACTATTCAGGTGCCATTACCTGACATTTTTTAGGGATCATCATCTCCCAGTTGTGTGTCTATCCTCGGACAGAATGTGGCTGAGAAAAATTCTACAGTGCGGTGGCCTGTCCCAGAGAACAGTGTCCCCAGGCTGCACCACCCATTGCATCACTAGTGGTCGCCACCGAGGCCAGCGCCGCCGACGGTTTCGGGGACTGGGCATACTTTTTCCTTGCCCATTTGCACGCTGTTGGGCCCATATTAAACCTCAAACTCGTGTACCCAGTGGGGGAGCTGGATAAATAAAATACTATTCAGGGTTTTGAGAAATATTAAAAACGTTTTTAGCGACACATCAACTTCTGTGAGTGTTAATACGTAGAGTACATTTTCTAGATAGAAGACTGAGAGAGAGAGAGAGAGAGAGAGAGAGAGAGAGAGAGAGAAAGAAAGAATGAAAGTGAGAAAGAATTAATGTGAGAGAGATATTGAGAGATGGTGAGAAAGAGAAAGAAAAATAACAGAAAGAAAAAAGAAACAAGTTGAGAGCGTGATAGTAAGAATGAGAGAGAGAGAGAGAGAGAGAGAGAGAGAGAATTAAACAATTAGAGAAAAAGGAAGAAAGATTGAGAGTGAGAAAAAGGAAGAAATAGTGAAAGGAAAAAAGAGGGAGAAATAAATTATGAGAGAAAAAAATGAAATAAATAAAGAAAGAAAGAAAGAACGAAAACGTGAGGAACAAATAAAGAATGAGAGAGAGAGAGAAAGTGAAAAGAAAGAATAGAAAGAAGGCAAGATATAGAAAGAATGAGAAAGAAAGAATGAGAAAGAGAGAGAGAGAGAAAGTGAAAAGAAAGAAAAGAAAGAAGGCAAGATATAGAAACGATGAGAAAGAAAGAATGAGAGAGAGAGAAAGTGAAAAGAAAGAATAGAAAGAAGGCAAGATATAGAAAGAATGAGAAAGAAAGAATGAGAGATAGAGAGAAAGCGAGAAATACAAAAAGAGAAAAGGGAAGAGTGTAATAGAAAGAAATAGAGGGAAAGTGAGAGAAGGAGAGAAAAAAGACTGAGAGAGAGAAATAAAGTTTGAAAGAAAGAGAGAAAGTAAAAATAAGAGAAAGAAAAAGAATGAAAGAGAACGAAATAAAATATAGAAGATAAAAAGTGAGAGAGTGAGAGAGACGGAAAGAATGAAGGCGAGGGATGGAAAAAAGAAAAGAAAGAAATAAAGAATGAGAGAGAGAGAAAGAATGAAAAAGAGAAAAAATGATAACAGAGAGAGTGAAAGAAAGAAAGAAAGAAAGAAAGAAAGAATGAGAGAGAGAAAGAAAGAGAACGAGAAAGAAATGAAGGATAACAGAGACTGAAAGAAAGAAAGAAAGAAAGAAAGAAAGAAAGAAAGAAAGAAAGAATGAGATAGAGAATGAAAGAAAAAGATAAAGAAAGGAAAGTAACAGAGACAAAGAAAGAAAGAAAGAAAGAAAGAAAGAATAAGAGAGAGAAAGAAAGAAAAAGAGAGAAAAAGTAAGGATAACAGAAAGAGTGAATGAAAGAAAGAAAGACAGAAAGAATGATCGAGGGAAAGAAAGAAACAGAGAAAGAAAAAAATTAGAGAGAGAAAGAAAAAAGAGAGAGAAAATAAGGATAGCAAAAAGAGTGAAAAAAAGAAAGAAAGAAAAAAGAAAGAATGAGAGAGAAAGAAAGAAAAAGAGAAAGAAAGGAAGGATAACAGAGAGACTGAAAGAAAGAAAGAAAGAAAGAAAGAAAGAAAGAATGAAAGTGAGAAAGAAACAAAAAGAGAGAGACAGGAAGGTTAACAGAGAGAGTGAAAGAAAGAAAGAAAGAAAGAAAGAATGAGAGAGAGAAAGAAAGGAAGGATAACAGAGCGAGCGAAAGAAAGAAAGGAAAATGAGAGAGAAAAAGAAAGAATAAGAGAGCGAAAGGAAAGGAAAACAGAGAGAGGGAAAGAAAGAAAGAAAGAAAGAAAGAGGAAGGATAACAGAGAGAGAGAGACAGAGAGAGTGAAAAAAAGAAAGAAAGAAAGAAAAATGAGAGAAAGAAAGAAAGAGAGTCAGATTGTGAGAGTGAGGAAAAGGGGAGCATATTAACTGGTTGGACAAAGTCACCTCGCCACGGGGCTGACTTGCTTCTTTAAGGAAATCTCCGCCCGTGAGGCATGTTGACCTCTTCTAACCCTTGCGGATGTCTGGATATCTTCGCGCCCTTTTTAGTCTCATAGCAATAACTTAAATAAAGGCTATCTACCACAGCTGGGGAGTGTTTTAACAGAAGACGGAAAGTGCGACACAGAGATCCAAAGGCGAATTGGCATAGCAAACAACGCGTCCCAGAAGCTGAGTAGAGTATTAAGAGACAGGAACATTTCGCTAGAAACAAAGAAGAGAGTACGGGATCGCTATGTGATGTCTGTCCTTCAATATGGCAATGAATGCTGGAAAATATCATCAAAGATGAAGGAAAAACTGGAAGCAACTGAAATCTGGTTCTAAAGAAGTCTACCGGATATAAAGTGGGGGATCAGTTCCATATTACAATCATATATAAACTGACCCTTCACTTTGTGGTCAGATCAGTTTCTATAGATTTATACTCCTGAGATTCAAAAGTACAAGGATGCATTCCAGAAGCTGAGTAGAGTATTAAGAGACAGGAAAATTTCGCTTGAAACAAAGAAGATAGTACAAAGAAGATTGCTATGTGTTGTCAGTTATTCAATATGGCACTGAATGCTGAACAATACCAGCAAAGATGAAGGAAAAACTTGAAGCAACTGAAATGTGGTTCTACAGAAGTCTACCGGATATAAAGTGGGGGATCAATTCCATATTACAATTAATATACAAACTGATCCCTCACTTTGTGGTCAAAGCAGTTTCTATAGATTTATACTCCTGAGATTCAAAAGCAAAAGGATGCATTCCAGAAGCTGAGTAGAGTATTAAGAGACAGGAAAATTTCGCTAGAAACATAGAAGATAGCAATGTGTTGTCAGTTATTCAATATGGCAATGAATGCTGGACAATACCAGCAAAGATGAAGGAAAAACTTGAAACAATTTAAATGTGGTTCTACAGAAGGATGCTGCGGATATCGTGGATCGAGCATGTGAGCAATGATGAGGTTTTGGAAAGGATGGAAACCAATAACTGGAAGGAAGTGATACATTAATACCTTTCCCAAGGGTATTTCTGCGTAAGTGAATGCAACGAGTTCAACTGGAATTCGAACTCGGCTCTCCGATTTCTCGTTCCGAGCCGATATCCACTGCACCAAACGCACATTCAGGATAAACAGCTGTTTCAAAAAAGAATTTCAGAGGTCAGACTGATAGTGAAATCTAGGCAAATCCATCAGACATAATTGTGAAAAATATGTCTGAAAGTACATCTTCTCAGTTGACAAAAATCA
The DNA here is from genome assembly GCA_037127315.1 of Ascarosepion bandense. Taxonomy (NCBI): domain Eukaryota; kingdom Metazoa; phylum Mollusca; class Cephalopoda; order Sepiida; family Sepiidae; genus Ascarosepion; species Ascarosepion bandense. The sequence goes on from JBBBDQ010002019.1 coordinate 314,237, forward strand.
TTAAAAAAAAACATTTAACATACTTACCTTACCTGGCCACGCAGAAGTTGCAACGAAAAGCTGTTACTTTTATAATCGACCTTGACAGGGGTCAATGAGATAAGAAATTAACTAATTAATCTGATTTTTAGTGGGGTGGGGTCAGCTGAGTAAATTATTTTTCCTTTTAATAGCTTCTCTGCAAATTGTTTTGGTAATTGTCTGTGAAATTACTGTTTATTTCTAAGAGACCTCATCATGCTTATAATCATTTCGTCCTTTTCACTTTAAATTGTTCTTTAAAGGAACCCAGAATTTCTGGGATCCTTTTCAGAGGTGAGAGAAAATGAATGTGAAATAGACGAGCGAATGGGTGTCACTTCGAGCTATACTACTACTACTACTACTATTACTACTATTACTACTACTACTACTACTACTACTACTAATAATAATAATAATCATTATAATTATTACTAAGTTGTTTACTAGCGAATTAATCGCGTTCTTCTGTTTGTGTTGAAAAATAGTATCTCTCTTTATAGCTATAAATTTATACGTTCATCTGTCTATCTCGGTCTGTTCATATCTATCTATCTATCTATCTATCTATCTATCTATCTATCTCATCTATCTATCTCAGTCTGTTCATATCTATCTATCTATCTATTTCGGTTTGTTCTATCTATCTATCTATCTATCTATCTATCTATCTATCTATATATCTATCTATCTCAGTCTGTTCATATCTATCTATCTATTTATTTCGGTTGGTTCATATCTATCTATCTATCTATCTATCTATCTATCTATCTATCTATCTATCTATCTATCTATCTCAGTCTGTTCATATCTATCTATCTATTTCGGTTTGGTCATCTATCTATCTATCTATCTATCTATCTATCTATCTATCTATCTATCTATCTATCTATCTCAGTCTGTTCATATCTATCTATCTATCTATCTATCTATTTCGGTTTGTTCATATCTATCTATCTATCTATCTATCTATCTATCTATCTATCTATCTATCTATCTATTTCGGTTTGTTCATATCTATCTATCTATCTATCTATCTATCTATCTATCTATCTATCTATCTATCTATCTATCTCGGTTTGTTCATATCTATCTATCTATCTATCTATCTATCTATCTATCTATTTCGGTTTGTTCATATCTATCTATCTATCTATCTATCTATCTATCTATCTATTTCGGTTTGTTCATATCTATCTATCATATCTATCTATCTATCTATTTCGGTTGGTTCATATCTATCTATCTATCTATCTATCTATCTATCTATCTATCTATCTGTCTGTCTGTCTATCTATCTCGGTTTGTTCATATCTATCTATCTATCTATCTATCTATTTCGGTTTGTTTAAATCTATCTATCTATCTATCTATCTATCTATCTATCTATCTATCTGTCTGTCTGTCTATCTATCTCGGTTTGTTCATATCTATCTATCTATCTATTTCGGTTTGTTTATCTTTAAATCTATCTATCTATCTATCTATCTATCTATCTATCTATCTATCTATCTATCTCAGTCTGTTCATATCTATCTATCTATCTATCTATCTATCTATCTATCTATTTCGGTTTGTTTAAATCTATCTATCTATCTATCTATCTATCTATCTATCTATCTATCTATCTATCTATGTCTGTTCATATTTATCCGTCAAAATACTTCAAAGTGAAAAAAATACAACCGCAATTTTGAGAAGAGGAGGGGTATGATATGATAAGAACATGGCCCATTGAAAGTTTCCAGCAATTTACATAGGTTAAGTGGCAGGGGTAGCGATGGTGGGGTCCCTGTTGGGGGAATGAAATAGAAAGCCGACTGAGACAACATTGTCCCTTTGAAAGTGTCCCCGCCTAATGTCTGTCGCCGGTGCTTCGGTCGGCTGGTCAAATCGGCTCTTAGTTTTTGTTTTATGTTTTTTTTTATATTTTTTACGCAGAAACGGTGGTGATTGAACAAATGAACGGTGGTGGTTTTGATCGTGTTTTTGCGGTCATAGTATTTAAATTCGGTTTGGTGGATCAGCGGAAGATCCCAGGCCTTTTGTTGAATTCGAAAGCCTCTTCTCTCATGTTAAAAAAAGATTCATTGGTAATCAGGCTCGAGGGTCGGTCAAAATGCCTTCACGGGCCGGATTGTCGTAGTGTATTCTCTTTAGAATAAACCTCTCTTCTTTCATGTACGTACTTGTTGCTGCTCTTTCACTCGAGTACCAACCTGTCTTTGTTTTTAACCTCTTTTAAAGGTAAACACATCAAATCCCACAATGTATAGATCCAATATAACAAATTTAGGATAGTGTTAAAGAAATTGATCCTCGAATCGGCTTCGGTGAGGGGTAATTTCACCAACGTCGTAAATTGATACAAAAACAAAACAATAACCTGAAATCTCATAACCTCGTCAGATTGGGGTTTTCATACGGATGTCATGCATGGCATCAAAAGCCCTTCATAAATATCTAAACTGTTAGCGATAACTTTCTAACATCAGTGAATTAAGCGCCATACAGGATCATTTGCGATCATGTCTCGAAAGAGACATGACTGACTGGGCAGAAGATTATCTCGCAGTAGGTTGCCATTGCTTTCTGCGTTAGACTGGTTGCCATCCAAGACCATAGAACCCTATCTGTCTTGTTATTTGACCCATAGCTGGAGGGAGAAGATATGTATTATATTATTAAATAGAAATTAAAAGGGAATCAGTTTATTATTTCATAACAATAGAAACCCGATCTCCTACTTTAAGCCCAGTAAAAGCCTGAATCATTTTTCTAACTATTATATTCAGTCAGTCAGTTAAATGTTATACGTGATACACGCTTGGGCGATCATGTCTCAAAAGAGATTTAAATGATTGGGCAGATGATTATCCCGTAGTTGGTTGCCATTACATTCTGCGGTAGACAGGTTTGCAAGCAGAGGCTATACAACCCAATCCGTCCTGTTATTTAATCCATAAGGGAGGGTATTTGCGCACAAGTGAATTAAAGAGAGTCAACTGGAATTCGAGTTCGGCTCCCCGAGTTCTCGTTCCGAGCCGATATCCACTGTACCACAAGGCATCACAACGCATCACAAGGCACCACAAGGCATCACTACGCATCACAGTGCACCACAAGGTATCACAAGGCACCACAAGGCATCACAACGCACATCAATGGTTAAAATTACTTTGAGCCGCTGAAGCACAAAGAGAATCTCGTGATAAAACACCAGTAGAATATGGTATCTTAAAACAACAAGATTCCCTGTTGTTACTGGGCCACTGGGAATGGTATGGAAAGGAGCAAACAAATATTTGGATCAAATTTACGGCAGCCCCAAAGTATGTGAATTGCAAACATTCACACATAAGGACCACTTCTCGTGTCTTGCTTATATTTCTATCTTTGCAGTGACAACTGCATATTTCTTTCCTTTGTTACATAGTAGCTCTTTGTATCTTTATATGTAGTAAGCATTTTATGTTACAACCATAAAATACGTATGGTAAAATCATGGGGCCACCCGTTTAACCAAATAAAACATTTCTTGTAGACATTTAACACTTTTCCGTTTATTTTTTATTCGACGGAAAGTTCACAGATACTTTGCCTTCATTCTCAGCAGAATTGGAAAGAGGAGACATTGATTTTGAAAACTATTAGACTTGGCAAAGACCATCCTTCTGGCGCTACATAATCACAAATGAAGAACCGCACCAAATGAGAGAAATCACATCACTTGAACGTAATAACAAGTAAAATGGGCAACACATGCAACACAAAGATTCGATTTGGTTTATTTTGTTTTACGGCATTTAAACCTCAATGGGTTATTTCATGCCGACAAGATTTTAAGTATAGGTTCGTATGAATAGAATATACTGTATTCTTTTTAAGAAATCACTTTAGAGATCAGGTTTCATCGATGTATCTCTTTAAAGAGTTTTTTTATCGAGATTAAAATGTATTGCTGATAATATTTTGTTTTCTTTTTCAAGATATATTGCTGGTCATATTTTTCTTTTATAAATTGTATTGCTAGTAATATTCTGTTTCTTTATCAAAAATATATTGCAGGTAATATTTCCTTTTTTTTTTTCAAAAATATTTTGGTGGCAATATTTCGTTTCTCTTTGCAAAATATATTGCTGGTAATATTTTGTTTTGTTTTGCAAAATATATTGCTGAAAATATTTTTTTTCCTTTCAAAAATGTATTGCTGGTAATACATTGTTTCTTTTAAAAATTGTATTACTAGAATTTCTTTTCTTTATCAAAAATATATTGCTGACAATATTTCTATTTCTTTTTGAAAATATTTAGCTGGTAAATCCTTTTCTCAAAACTGTAGTACTGGTAATATTTTATATATATATAGTAGCAGTATAGCCCGGTGTTGCTCGGGTGTAATGAAAGCTTTAAAACTAATCCATGATCCTGTCGGTCAGACACTGCGGACATTGGCACTAAAGATTAAAAGCAATAGTTGTTTCCAGTTAAAGCGAAACCGTAGACTGAAAGAAAAATGAATGGATGTAAGTCAAATTTTGATTTCCTGGTATCGATATCAAATAAGTTTTTCGTCATAAACTCAATTTTTTTTTTTTGAGTAAATGGTATCATGGCTGGGACTAAGAACTAAAATTATACCTACTTAGAGCCAAAATCCGAAGGAAAAACTAAAATAAAAGGGCTGAAAAAATGCAGACATACAGGCAGATAAACAGACACACACATACATCTTGCCTTTTATGTATATATATTATCGATTTTCTGCACTATTGTAAGAACTGTAACCTTGAAACTTCTGAATATCGTTTCTTATGTCTTTTTCTATGAGTGTATCCAATTTGATTAAAATCGGACCACTCCTTCTATAACCCGATTTTTTCGATTATCGATTTTCGATATTTATTGGGGGTACCTCGACACAAAACCTAGCTAAGAAGACTCGCAGACGCTTATAGTCCAACTGTGTAAACTTTCAAGAAAATCGGTTCAGCCGTTTCGGAGTCCATAGGTAACGGATACACACACACACACACACACACACACACACACACACACACACACACACAGACAAAGTTCCATTTATAAATAAGTTTAGATTTTATTGGAGTCGAACGTGAGAAAGAATGAGAAAGTGTTATGACCGATTTGTGCCAGAAGTACGACACGGAACAAGAAGGTAAGTTCAGAAATGTGTAATAGTATAACAAGAAACAACATATTCAAAGAAGTGTTAATAATAGGTAGTATAGAAATAACTATGCCCGAAAGTATTATTACGCTGCCTGACTAGTAGCTGTCGTTAACTGCTCTCGTTAACTGCTGTACTTGACTGATCGTAACTCCTCTTGTTAACTTCATTATTCAGTCGCATTCCCACTTAAGGCAAAATGTGGCACAAGGCCTTTTTAATGTGGGTCCTTCGGGTCATATAGCCCGCTCAAAAATATATCTGTTTAATATTCTCCAGTCGTGATTCTACCCTTCGGCGGAGCCACGACTGGGTTAATACTCCCCGGCCAAAAGCAGAGAGCTGACAGTGCTCAGGGCTGTCAACCGCGCGAGTTGACTGCTCCCTAGAAGTCACGCAGAATTTATATATACCAAGAGGAAGAGTTCATTCCTCGTAGAAGGACCCCATAGCAGAAAGAAATCATGAAAAAGAACTCATGCCCTTTCTTTGCATTCAGCTTAGCAATTTATAGTCCAATCGAACAGTGTGCAAACCTACCGAAGTCCACGACGTCTATTTACTATAATGTTCTTCTTTTACTATATTGTCTATAAAAACTGTAAAATAAAGATAGACTGACTAAAAAAAGCGAGAAAAATAAATGCACTTAAAAAGAAAGAATCGAAGAAAAGAAGAGAAAATGAGAGGAAACACGAAACTAATAATAAAGGAAATGATAATTTAATCATTTCACTCCTAATTGTTGGGGATCACCCTTTTTTGGATACAAGAATGGACTCGCCGATATGTACATATAATCCTGTCTATACAGAGAGCAGCAGTCAAGTCCTTGTACTCTACTACGACACTGTCAGCTCTCTGCCTTCGGGTGGAGAGCAGTAACCCAGTCGTGGTTCCGCCGAAGGGTGGAAGCACGACTGGGGAATAATAGACAGACATTTTTTGGCTGGGCCATATAGCCCGGAAAGCCCAGTTATAAACTGACCATGTGTCACATGTTGCCCTTACTGGGAGGGACAGCTAAATAATGTCGAGTCCTTGCACTCTACTACGACACTGTCAGCACTCTGCCTTCGGGTAGAGGGCGCTCTCTGCTTCCGAGCAGAGAGCAATAACTCAGTCGTGGTTCCGCCGAAGGGTAGAAGCACGACTGGGGAAAAATAGACAGACATTTTTTGGCCGGGCCATATAGCCCGGAAATCCCAGTCATAACTGACCATGTGTCACATGTTGCCCTTACTGGGAGGGACAACTAAATATAGTTGAGTAGTTGTACTCTACTACGACACTGTCAGCCCTCTGACTTCGGGTGGAGGGCGCTCTCTGCTTCCGAGCAGAGAGCAATAACCCAGTCGTGGTTCCGCCGAATGGGTAGAAGAACGACTGGGCAAAAATAGACAGCCATTTTTTGGCCGAGCCATATAGCCCGGAAATCCCAGTTATAACTGACCATGTGTCACATGTTGCCCTTACTGGGAGGGACAACTAAATATAGTTGAGTAGTTGTACTCTACTACGACACTGTCAGCCCTCTGACTTCGGGTGGAGGGCGCTCTCTGCTTCCGAGCAGAGAGCAATAACCCAGTCGTGGTTCCGCCGAATGGGTAGAAGAACGACTGGGCAAAAATAGACAGCCATTTTTTGGCCGAGCCATATAGCCCGGAAATCCCAGTTATAACTGACCATGTGTCACATGTTGCCCTTACTGGGAGGTACAACTAAATATAGTTGAGTAGTTGTACTCTACTACGACACTGTCAGCCCTCTGACTTCGGGTGGAGGGCGCTCTCTGCTTCCGAGCAGAGAGCAATAACCCAGTCGTGGTTCCGCCGAATGGGTAGAAGAACGACTGGGCAAAAATAGACAGCCATTTTTTGGCCGAGCCATATAGCCCGGAAATCCCAGTTATAACTGACCATGTGTCACATGTTGCCCTTACTGGGAGGGACAACTAAATATAGTTGAGTAGTTGTACTCTACTACGACACTGTCACTCTCTGCCTTCGGGTAGAGGGCGCTCTCTGCTTCCGAGCAGAGAGCAATAACCCAGTCGTGGTTCCGCCGAATGGGTAGAAGAACGACTGGGCAAAAATAGACAGCCATTTTTTGGCCGAGCCATATAGCCCGGAAATCCCAGTTATAACTGACCATGTGTCACATGTTGCCCTTACTGGGAGGGACAACTAAATATAGTTGAGTAGTTGTACTCTACTACGACACTGTCACTCTCTGCCTTCGGGTAGAGGGCGCTCTCTGCTTCCGAGCAGAGAGCAATAACCCAGTCGTGGTTCCGCCGAATGGGTAGAAGAACGACTGGGCAAAAATAGACAGCCATTTTTTGGCCGGGCCATATAGCCCGGAAATCCCAGTTATAACTGACCATGTGTCACATGTTGCCCTTACTGGGAGGGACAACTAAATATAGTTGAGTAGTTGTACTCTACTACGACACTGTCAGCACTCTGACTTCGGGTGGAGGGCGCTCTCTGCTTCCGAGCAGAGAGCAATAACCCAGTCGTGGTTCCGCCGAATGGGTAGAAGAACGACTGGGCAAAAATAGACAGCCATTTTTTGGCCGAGCCATATAGCCCGGAAATCCCAGTTATAACTGACCATGTGTCACATGTTGCCCTTACTGGGAGGGACACCTAAATATAGAGTGTGCCGAGCAGCCGTACTCTCTACGACACTGTCGGCCCTCTGCCTTCGGGTGGAGGGCGCTCTCTGCTTCCGAGCAGAGAGCAATAACCCAGTCGTGGTTCCGCCGAAGGGTAGAGGCACGACTGGGCAAAGGTAGACAGACATTTTTTGGCCGGGCCATATGGCCCGGAAATCCCAGTTATAACTGACCATGTGTCACATGTTGCCCTTACTGGGAGGGACAACTAAATATAGTTGAGTAGTAGTTGTAGTTGCAGTTGGCAGTTGCCTTTGCTACTATTGACACTGACAGCTCTCTGCCTTCAGGCGGATAGCGCTTTCTGCTTTCGCGCAGAGGGCACAAACCCAGTCGTGATTCAGCCGAAGCATAGAATCACTACTGGGGAAT
>JBBBDQ010002019.1:327500-372500 GCA_037127315.1 Ascarosepion bandense
GAGATATAGGGAAAATGACGTGGAAGAAAAAAATTGAAAAAAAAAATAAAGAAAAAAAAAAATAAATCTAAATCTATCTATCTATCTATCTATCTATCTATCTATCTATCTATCTATCTATCTTAGCCTGTTCCTTCCTATCTATCTATCTATCTATCTATCTATCTATCTATCTTAGCCTTGTTCCTTCCTATCTATCTATCTATCTATCTATCTATCTATCTATCTATCTATCTATCTCAGCCTGTTCATATCTATCTATCTATCTCAGCCTGTTCTATCTATCTATCTATCTATCTATCTATCTATCTATCTATCTATCTATCTATCTCAGCCTGTTCATATCTATCTATCTATCTCAGCCTGTTCATATCTATCTATCTATCTATCTATCTATCTATCTATCTATCTATCTATCTATCTACCTGTTCACTATCTATCTATCTATCTATCTATCTATCTATCTATCTATCTATCTATCTCAGCCTGTTCATATCTATCTATCTATCTCAGCCTGTTCATATCTATCTATCTATCTATCTATCTATCTATCTATCTATCTATCTATCTATCTATCTATCTATCTCAGCCTGTTCATATCTATCTATCTATCTATCTATCTATCTATCTATCTATCTATCTATCTATCTCAGCCTGTTCATATCATATCTATCTATCTATCTATCTATCTATCTATCTATCTATCTATCTCAGCCTTTTCATATCTATCTATCTATCTATCTATCTATCTATCTATCTATCTATAAACAGGTAAGAGTAGGTAAGCACATATACATGAACAGGAAGTTAGGAATAGGAGGTATGTGGGCGCGTACGCACACACGCTAACTCACACGCACGCACTGACGCACACACTCGTGTATTAACTGAGTTAAGTACGAAATGATTGTTTTGGATGTAAAAAAAAAAAAAGAAAGTCGGATTGAAACCAAAAAGCGGAAGCCAGAAATATTTAAAAATAAGAATGAAAGAGCGACAGAAAGACAGAAAAGTCTGGGCAGAAGATTTGATTGGCTGACATCAGAAGGTTGGGTGTTCGGGTTGGGGTGGGGGGCGAAAAGATGAAAAACGAAATTGACAGAATCAGTTGGGGCGGGGAGAGTCGGGCGGTTTATAGGATTTAATGCAGTAAGTCTTGGGGATTTTTTTTTGTTTGTTTCTGTTTTACGCGGATGGAAGCCGAAAATAATGGAGTCAGAGCACAAAAGTATGCGACGAGGCTGTTAGTTTTGTTTTGTTAGAAGCAAAAATGAATCTAAACAGGTTTTTTGACGAGATTCAAAGCCGAAGAAAAGGGAGACCCAAATATGTCACACGCATGCGTAATGATTGTGCCATTCATTGCACGGATCAGAAGACTCGTCTAACTGCAGGTTAAAAAACAAACAAAAATCTTGCTCGCTCAAAAATTTCTAACACTACGTGACAATACATAGATTAAAATAAAATAAGATAAAATGCCCTGCCTTGGATAAAGAAATGATAACAATAGGAAAGTCAAAGAAGGAATCGTGTTTATTTGACCATACAGAAAATGTCATGTGACTTATTTAAACTTAAAACCGCTTTCAGCAAATTAATTCGAACGAGATCAAATTAATATCATCACGTCTTCACGTCAGGACACGCAACTGCATACATCAGAAGATCATGATACAGCAAATTTTACATCGGGTCGTGAAGCAAGGGTGATGTTGCTAAGCCAGAAACCAGTCAGTTTCGTGTTGTTTTCAGTAGCGGGTAGGTTTTCCAGGGTAGAATATTTAGGCCCACGCGAAAACGGATTCGAGTTGTATTTCTCTTAAACTGGTTGCTCACTGCAGCTAGAGAGAGGCCAGCGTGATCTACTATTTAATCCATAGTTAGGGTAAGTAAAGCGCTAGATCGGAAGAAAAGTCATCTTCCAATCTCTGATCGTCAAGAGGTGCTCCTGTATGATCGGCATAGATGTTTACAAATAATCTGATTATATTCTTAGGCAGATCATTTATATAAATCAGAAAAGGGGTTGGCCTGACGAGAAAGAGCAGTCAAAGATTGCAAACCTCCGTCTAGGCAATACCGTCATCATTTCAGCGATTAACAAGAGATGATTATTAAAATGAGAAAAAATAATAGCAATGGTCTTGACCGCTATCAAGAGTGAAAATACAAAAAAAAAAAATGAACTCCACCGCTTTCGAAATTAATCCATCATCATTTACCCACCACACCCAGATGGTTCATAGGGCAGCAACTTTTGTTACTGTAACAACAGTTTTTTTTACGGGGCAGGGTTGTTAGCGCTGCACCCAACCCCAAAACTTAGAAAACCGGTGGACCATTCTTGGTCCTTACGTTTACAGCACCTGGTATTCCCAAATGGTCACCCATTTAAGTACTGATCAGGCTCGATGTTACTTAACTTCGATGATCTGCTGGGAACCGGTGTATTCAACACGATGTAGACGTAGACTTCAAAATTAAATGCACATCTAAAATTAAATAGGGAGATAATTCAGTATTTAAAATGCTCTAGGGGAGGTAATTCAGTATTTGACATTTGTAAGGCAGAAATTAAATTCTGTTTTAAAAAAAACAGGAAAAATAACTATCTTGTACAGGATCGAACCCAAAATCTAATCAGCTTGTGCCAGGCATGAGGCCAATCATCCCTGAAAGTTTCATCCGAATCTATTCAGCTGGTCTTAAGATATATCGACCAAGTTCAGATAAACAAGCAAACATCACCGAATACAATACCTCCGCATTGATGCAGCGATTATAACGTAGGTGATTATGGATGTGCGTTGCAGTGCAGTGGATATCGACACGGAACGAGAAATCGGGGAGCCGAGTTCGAATTCCAGTTGAATTCATTGCATTCACTTACGCGTAAATACTCTTGGGAAAGGTATTAATCCGTATCTTCCTTCCAGTTAAGGGTTAAATAACAGGACAGATTGGGTTCTATAGCCTTGGTCGGCAACCAGTCTACCGCAGCAAACAATGGCAACCTACTGCGGGATAATCTTCTGCCCAGTCAGTCATGTCTCTTTCGAGACATGATCGCCCAAACGTGTATCACGTATGGCATTTAACTGACTGACTGAATATAATAGTTAGAAACATGATTAAGGCTTCTACTGGGCATAAAGTGGGGGATCGGTTTTCTATTGTTATGAAGTAAAAAAAGGATCCCCCTCTAAATATTAATAATATAATACATATCTTCTCCCTCTAGGTTTGAGTTAAATAACAGGACAGATTGGGATCTATAACCTTGGCTGGCAAACAGTCTATCGCAGAAAGCAATGGCAACGTACTGCGGGATAATCTTCTGCCCAGTCTGTCATGTCTCTTTCGAGACATGATCGCCCAAGCGTGTATCACGTATGGCACTTAACTGACTGACTGATTATGGTTCGTCTACGGCTATATCGTGTTGAATACACCGGTTCTTGTCCGATCACCGAAGTTAAGCAACACCGAGCCTGGTCAGCACTTAAATGGGTGACTAATTGGGACTACCAGGTGCTGTAAACGTAAGGACCACGTATGGTCCACCGGTCCCCCAGATTTGGGGGTTGGGTGCAGGACTAACAACTCTGCCCCGTAAAAAACAGTTTGTTACAGAAATGGCAACAAAAAGTTGCTGCCCTATGCACCATTGGGTGTCTGCCCTATGAACCATTGGGTGTGATGGATAAATGATGATGATGATGATTATGGTTCTCAACTTCCTCTCTTTTCTAGCTTTTACTATTTTATTGTTACTCACTGGTTCGACCCATGGTATTCTCACCATCCTTCTGTAGAATCACATCTCGCCTCAAATCACTGTGAGATCGTCCAGCATTCATTGCCTTATAGGAGGACAGATATTATATAGTATTTCAGCACTATTATTTTGCTTTTAACAAAAATTTTCTGTTTCTTAATACTTTGCTTAGGTTTTGGAAAGTATACAGTACTGTGCAAAAGTATTAGGACAAGAACTATTTTATTTTCATGAGGCATCAAAATAATTGCGACAATTTACCATTCGCACCTAGTATATATACAGTACTGTGCAAAAGAGTCCAAAGAGTCTGAGCTCCAGGACCATGGATTAGTTTTAAAGCTTTCATTACATTCGAGCAACGCCGGGCTATACTGCTAGTGCCTCATAAAAGAAAAAATAGTTCTTGTCTTAATACTTTTGCCCAGAACTGTATGTCGTTATTCTAACGGACCTTTGGAATTCAGTGTCACATTTTCCGTCATTTGCTAAAACACTCTTCTTCTTCTATGTGCCCTATCCTTTCAGAACGTAGGCGATCATGGCTCTCCACGTCTCTCTATCACTGGTGTCTCTTAATATATTTTCTCCTGTTACTCCACGCAACCCCTGTTCCGTCATCCACCTGATCAGGCCCTTCAAATATGTTATCCTCTGCCTTCCTCTGTCTCTTTTTCCTTCTATCTGGCCTGTCAGTATCAGGTTCTCCAAGCCCTCCTTCCTCATTGTATGTCCCAGGAACTTCAGTTGTCTCTTCCTGATGCTCACTATTAATTTTCTTTTCAATGCCATTTTTTCCAAAACCTCATCATTGCTCACATATTCGGCCTATGATATCCGCAGCATCCTTCTGTAAAACCACATTTCCGCTGCTTCCAGTTTTGTCCTCATTTTCGATGATATTGTCCAACATTCACTGCCGTATTGAAGAACTGACATCACATAGAAATAAATTTCTTTACCTGCTTGATTTCATAATTTCCAATTTGTAGTTTACATTCAGAACTGTTCCTCTTGCTAAAACCTATGGATTCTTTCTTCTTACAATTAATGTTTCGTCCTTTCTCTAAAAGTTCCTGGGCTTTGTTTTTGTTCTCGCATTCAATACACAAAGCATAGAACATACGGCTACATCTAGCCAATCTAATTCCAATTTGGTGAGACCTCACCGCTAGTCTAGAACTGCGCTTAAATTGAAAAATCTTGGCACAATAGCGAGAAGCTCATCGAAACATTTGCATGAAAGTTTTTTTATATAGAAAAGTACAGTGGTACAAAAATTTACTTAAGCGTGGATGCCGGATGAGTGCTATTAATATTGCTGATTATACTTTAAATTTTATCAAGGATCTGTAGATAGGAAACATGAGTATGATGTGGATCGGTAATGGGACCTCGTAATGATAACTCGAAATACGGTGGTAAAGTTAACAACATATATTAAGTCAAAAATAGATACAAGAGAAAAGAGTAAATATAAGCTTGGCTTACCAGTGACTGACAGACACACAGACTGTGCTGAGCTGAACCGAAGGCACGAGAGTGATTAACTCTCAGTTAATATAATGGAAGAGTCCGTAGTTAAATGGGTGACGCCCCACAACAGAGTACCAGACCATATGTTGCAGTAATATTTTAAGCATAGACGAATAGTAGACTTCTAGATATGTAATAGATATTCTGGAGAGAAAAATTGTCTTGCCCGACACAGTTAACTGGCTTTCTTAGCATTGGATTCAATATTGTCTTTCGACCTCGTCGCTATTCCGATAAGACAGTGCGAGTGTAGAGGTTAGCATTAGCCATTCTGATTGTATGCAGAAAGGGATTTCCTAGATGATTAATAGAGATCAATTTAGTTTTGGAGGCGATGTACACCCCACCATATATATATATATATATATATATATACTTTTTTAAAAATGTAAAACTTTAATCCCAAAGGAAAAGCAGGAAGGTAAATACCAAAGATCCGATCCTAATTAACATTAATTACATTAATATTAAAACTGATCAAGGTAGAGGGCTCAATGTAATTAATATTTAAATTACAGAGCCAATTATAAAATAAGGTGAATGTTTGGCCATTTCTACATGAAATCCCTAAGAGAAATTTCACGCATCATCGACAACTTCTTTATTTCTTAACTCAGTTTAAAAGTAAGGTTTTCCAAAAATCTAAAATCAGACATTGATTTCTGTCTACTTTCTTATTAATCCCACCCCTTTAATTTTTCTGTGATGTATATATATATATTTTTTTAACTTCCTCCGGTAAAATATCTAGGTTTATTTTGAAATAAAGAAATTGCAGATGATGCGTGAAATTTCTCTTAGGGATGAACGTTCATATCTATATATATACAAATTATCGATTTTCTGCACTATTGTAAGAACTGCAACCTTGAAATTTCTGAACATCGTTTCTTATGTCTTTGTCTATGAGTGTATCAAATTTGATTAAAATGGGACCACTCCTTCTATAACCCGATTTTTTCGATTATCGATTTTCGATATTTATCGGGGGTACCTCGACACAAAACCTAGCTAAGAACACTCGCAGACGCTTATAGTACAACTGTGTAAATTTTCAAGAAAATCGGTTCAGCCGTTTCGGAGTCTATAGGTAACGTACACACACATACACACACAGACACACACACACACACACACACAAAGACGAAGTTCCATTTATAAATAAGTTTAGATATACACACGTATATATACATTTTTGCAGAAATTGCAGATGATGCGTGAAATTTCTCTTAGGGATTTCATGTAGAAATGGCCATACAACTGATTTGAACATCGAAATTTATTTTATTTTACTTACACACACACACACACACACACACACACACACACACACACACACACATATATATATATATATATATATATAGTCATCCGAAGACAGTCTTGTTTCGCTGTATCATTGATTGCTTTCAGCCATGTATATAGATATACAAGGGAATCAAAAAGTTCTGTCCGTTTTTTAAATAGTCATTAAATGAAGTTGAAATATATACGAAATACGTGTAGCAATTGTATTCAAATTTGGACAGCCGAAAGTTGGAACATCAGACGTGCCCAGCCATCAGTCATAAGCCGGACAACTGTGAGAAGGATGGAAGTGTCTAGAGATCTCGTTCAGGGCTGTTTGCCTTACAACTTCAAAGTGGGCTTATCAGCAGCTGCATCAAGTCGCTGCATATGTCAAGCGTTTGGGGATAGTACTGTGGATGAACGTACTCTAAGGCGTTGGTTTCGAAAATTCAAGTCCGGAGATTTGTTTCTCCATGTTGAGCCTCGCAGTGGGTGACCACAGTTCTTGAATGGTGGAATCCTGAAGGCGGCCATTGAAGAGGACAGTAGTCTAACGTGTGGCGAACTTGCAAGACAGTTCAACGTTTCCGATGAAACAGTTAAACTTCACCTGCACCACGTAGTTAAGACGTACAAACTGAGCAAGAGGGTTCTGCAAACGCTGTTGGGAAGGTCCACAAGGGACAACGAGTGGCAGCCTGCGTATCGCTGTTTTCTCGCCACCATACTTATTCAATCGAGTGCTTACCAGTGATGAAAAGTGGGTTCTGTATGAAAGCTCCAAGCGTTCCAGACATTGGTTGTCTCCTCAGGATGCTGTCCCTCACACTGAAAGACCGCCTATGCACCCACGCAAGATTATGCTTTGTGTCTGGTGGACAGGTCCTCAAGTGGTTCATTATGAACTGGTACCAACGGGCCAAACGGCCACTGGAGACCTATACTCGCAGCAATGGAAACTTGTGCAACAGGCATTACGCTAGAAGGAACCAGCAGTGGTGAATCACAAAGGTGTGCTTTTCCTCCATGACAACGCTAGGCCGCATGTCGCGCGAGTGGTCAGGGATACCATACAGCAAATTGGGTGGGAGACTTTGTGCCATCCACCTTATTCACCTGACTTTGCGCCATCCGATTACCACCTCTTCCACTCCCTGGATAATCATCTTCGCGGGAAATCCTTCACCAATAAAGCAGACTTGCACACAGCCCTCACGGACTTCTTTGCGTCAACCCCCCCCCCCCCCGTGTTCTACCGCAAGGGCATTAAACAGCTGGAGACATTGGCAGAAGATGTTGGATGCCGATGGCTATTACATCGAAGGCTAAATATAAGTTACACATAATGTGAAGTGTTTTCTTTTTTTCTTTAATAACGGACAGAATTTTTTTGGTTACCTTGTAAATATTTCGTTGATAACGACCGACAAGAAAGATTTTATTATTTATTTAATTTTTTTAGTGTTCTTAGTTGTTGTTTTTTTTTAAGGAATGCAAAAATGTTCTATAATGATTAAATTTCAAACCGCTTTCAGCCACTTCATTGGCCATTCTCAAAGGTGTAATCTTTCCGATGTTGTTGCTGTTTCCTCATATTTTGACTGAAACGTAATTTATTTGGTGTTTTTGAAATGGAGCTTTCTTTATAAGTTATCACGTGACGTGCGTAACTGGAAATTGCGTGAGTGTCTTTCTATTAAAAAAACTTTCAAAGCTCCATTTGTCAGGTTGACGGTAGGAGAAAATTGGTTGATACATAATGCCTATCTTATGGCGAGATGCTTTTGATATTGGGATTGAAATAGAATTTTTGACTAGAATTTTTCTGAAGGGTTTTTGCAATTATGGGTTAATAATTTTTTTTATTTTATTGCACTTTGGTTGGATAAGTGGCACGTTAAAACACAAATACATTACGTTACAGTCAAAACATGATAAAAATAACAACATCGAAAAGATTGGTTCTATAGCCTTGGTTGGCAACCAGTCTACCGCAAAATGTAATGGCAACCTACTGCGGGAAAATCTTTTGAGACATGATCGCCCAAGTGTTTATCACGTATGGCACTTAACTGACTGATGCATTACACCATCCGCACATCCCTTGAAAAATTAGATAGAAGATAAGACAAAAAGAAGTAAAGAGTGAGAGAGAGAAAACAAAAAAAAAAGGAAAGGTAATGTGTAAACAGGGAGTGTTTCTGCATGTGTGAGAGAGAAAAATAGAGAAATAGATAGATAGATAGATAGATAGATAGATAGATAGATAGATATAAACACACAATGAATTAGATAGATAGATAGATAGATAGATAGATAGATATAAACACACTGAATTAGATAGATAGATAGATAGATAGATAGATAGATAGATAGATAGATAGATATAAACACATGAATTAAAGATAATGATAGATAGATAGATAGATAGATAGATAGATAGATATAAACACTGAATTAGATAGATAGATAGATAGATAGATATAAACACTGAATTAGATAGATAGATAGATAGATAGATAGATAGATAGATATAAACACTGAATTAGATAGATAGATAGATAGATAGATAGATAGATAGATATAAACACACTGAATTAGATAGATAGATAGATAGATAGATAGATAGATATAAACACACTGAATTAGATAGATAGAGATAGATAGATAGATAGATAGATAGATAGATAGATAGATAGATAGATAGATATAAACACACTGAATTAGATAGATAGAGATAGATAGATAGATAGATAGATAGATAGATAGATAGATATAAACACACTGAATTAGATAGATAGAGAGATAGATAGATAGATAGATAGATAGATAGATAGATATAAACACACTGAATTAGATAGATAGAGAGATAGATAGATAGATAGATAGATAGATAGATAGATAGATAGATAGATGATAAACACACTGAATTAGATAGATAGATAGATAGATATAAACACACTGAATTAGATAGATAGATAGATAGATAGATAGATAGATAGATAGATATAAACACTGAATTAGATAGATAGATAGATAGATAGATAGATAGATATAAACACTGAATTAGATAGATAGATAGATAGATAGATAGATAGATAGATAGATAGATAGATAGATATAAACACACTGAATTGAATAAAGATAGATAGATTAGAATAGATAGATAGATAGATAGATAGATAGATAGATAGATAGATAGATAGATAGATAGATAAAGAAAGGGAAAATGTGTAGCAATGAGAGTGAAGGGCAGAGAGCATGATTATAACATTTTGACAGTGATGTATTCAAATTTCACGGAGTAGCACCAGTACGATCCGCAGATAGGTCACTCGATATCCAACTCACCTTCTTCTCATCCCCAGACCCAAAACCTTCCCTACCCGCCCAAACACTCCTCCTCGGAGTCTCCATACAGTCATCAAGATTCCGTGACTCACAAGCGATGATAACCTTTTCTTTCCGACATCACCAGAATGAACACAGTGGCTCATCTTGTAAAGACGTCATTCTACACAGGAGTTGAGTTGGTTTCCTATACTGAATTTTAAAAAGAAATACCTCAACACTGAATCTTGATTCGCAAATAATTCATTGTTTTAAAATACAGAGAAAACCAGGCATCAAATTTCCAAATTGCATTGGGATAACAAATATGCTTTCTTAAAGTTAAACAGTCAGTCAGTTAAGTGCCATACGTGATACACGCTTGGGCGATCATGTCTCGAAAGAGACATGACTGACTGGGCAGAACATTCTCCCGCAGTAGGTTGCCATTGCTTTCTGCGGTAGACTGGTTGCTGACCAAGGCTATAGAACCCAATCTGTCCTGTTATTTAACCCAAAACTGGAAGGAATAGACGGATTAATATCTTTCCCAAGGGTATCTGCGCCTAAGTGAATGCTATGAATTCAGCTGGAATTCGAACTCGGCACCTCGATTTCTCGTTCCGAGCCGATATCCAATGCACCACAACGCACATCCGGTGGTTACGGTATGTGAAAGAATTAGAAAGCAGGACTACTAAGGAGGAAGTAATCGTAGTAGGTAGGCCCTCGGCCGGTTTATACTCCTCCCCCTTATATTGAACAGGAGTAGAGGTGTGTCCCCTGTTCCTTGTTTAAGAAGTGGTTCCCGGTTCTTTTCCTCTTCTCAGTTGTAACGCACAGCCTTTTTTTGGGTTAAATCGATTAAAAAAGTAAGAAAGACTGTATTTAACGATTGACATTGCATTTAAATTTTGGAAGATCAAAGTTTGTTAGCAAGTACGAAGCCGGAAGTGAGTTTCACAAGCGAGAGAAGAAACTGTCACCATAGAACTTACGGTATCATAGCGGAAAGCTCATCTGAACAAGTTATAGAAAAGACTGAAAATCAACTTTACAGCCGCAAGAAAGTAACTAAAGCCGAGATGCTTGGACATGACCTATAATATTGCAGATTCCTCTTGGGATTTTCTCAAGAATCTCTAAATATGTAGAAGATGCACCTGATCATATGTGGCAGTAATATTTGAAGCATGGACGAATGGTCGACTTATAAATATGTAAATATAAATACTAGCAGTATAGCCCGGTGTTGCTCGGGTGTAATGAAAGCTTTAAAACTAATCCATGGTCCTGGAGCTCAGACTTAGCCTAAAGAATATTTGTGTTAAGTTTGGTGAGAATCGGATAAGAATTGTGGATTTGCATAAAGGACATACAGACAGATAAACAGACACAGACACAAACATCTTGCCTTTTATATATATATATATATATATATATTATCGATTTTCTGCACTATTGTAAGAACTGCAACCATCTTCTTCTTCTTCTTCTATGTTCCCTGTCTCTTCAGGACGTAGGCGATCATGGCCCTCCACGTCACCCTATCCCTTGTGGCCTTTAGTATGTTTGTTCCTGTTACTCCTGGTAACCTCCGTTCCGTCATCCACCCGACCGGGCCCTGCAAATATGTTATCCGCTGCCTTCCTCTGTCTCTCTTTCCCTCTACCTGGCCAGTCAATATCAGGTTCTCCAGGCTATCCTTCCTCATTGCGTGTCCCAGGAACATCAGTTGTCTCTTCCTGATAATCGGCATTAATTTCCTTTTGGTTGCCATTCTTGCCAACACCTCATCGTTGCTTGCATGTTCAGTCCACGATATCCGCAGCATCCTTCTGTAGAACCACATTTCCGCTGCTTCCAGTTTTGTCCTCATTTTCTATGATATTGTCCAGCACGCACTGCCGTATTGAAGAACATTAAAACTTCTAAATATCGTTTCTCATGTCTTTGTCTATGAGTGTATCAAACTTACTTTCAAATTTCAAACTTTCAAATATAGGAAACCAACTAGCATAAATTCGTGTCTTCTTAATTATAATAGTGAATGCCCCCAACGATATAAGTTAGCTGTTATAAGAAACTTACTTCAACGCACACAAATGATATCTTCTTCCAAATCTATATTTTATAAAGAATTACACAACATTAAGCAAACACTAGTCAATAATGGATTTCCTAACTCCGTTATTGATCAACAAATTAAAATGTATCTCAACAAGATTAACAATAGCTCTAACAATAATGATAATATTAATAATAATGGTTTACATCAAAATAAACATAACACTATTAACTTATACTATTGCAACCAAATACATAATAATTATAAACAAGATGAAAAAACTCTCAAAAACATAATACGTAGAAATGTTAAACCAGTCGAAAGTAATAATCAAATTAAACTCATTATATATTATAAAAAGTTTAAAACAATTGACCTCATAGTCTATAATAACCCAACAGGCACTAAACTAAATTCTCTACAAAAAACCAATGTAGTGTGCCAATTTACA
Organism: Ascarosepion bandense; assembly: GCA_037127315.1. Classification (NCBI taxonomy): domain Eukaryota; kingdom Metazoa; phylum Mollusca; class Cephalopoda; order Sepiida; family Sepiidae; genus Ascarosepion; species Ascarosepion bandense. The sequence continues at coordinate 339,957 of JBBBDQ010002019.1, forward strand.
TGCCCATTCAGAGATTGCATCTCTGATACTACTCAAAAACCTAGTACATATATTGGTTTTACCACAACCACGCTCTCCCGTAGACTTACATGTCATCTTTCTGATCAGAGTACTATTAAACAACATTTCTCTGAAAAACATAAACATGTAGGTAATATCAGACAGATTTTGGTCAACAATACGGTGATCCTTACTCATACACACAGTAAGAGGAACCTGCAGATATTGGAGGCCATGTACATCAAATCAAAACAACCAACACTCAATAAAATCAACTTTAAAACAGGAAATAACATATTACATTGCATTTGACTAGATGGTTTTGTTGTCATTTCGCGCTATCCCGCGGTGTGACGTCATAAAACCGCATCGCAAACTTAAGAACTGCGTTTATTATTTTTGGTAACTATTGCCGTTGCCAAGCGGAGTTTTATGTCAACACAAAATAAAATCGTCGGTGATGGTGGATTTTATAATATTTCAGTTTAAACTACCTCTCTGAAGATGGCTCATGTGAGCCGAAAGCTTAGAAGAAAACCAATAAATAATTATCCAAATGTTGGAGAATTTTTGTCTTTATTTTCAACTGAAATTAAAGCAAAAATACGACGTTTAGAACGGCTCATGATTAAACATAATAGACATTCATTGTCTCTTGTATTTAACAGCGTATGTTTAGAAGATATATATATATATATATATATATATATATATATATATATAGTCATTTGAAGACAGTCTTGTTTCGCTGTATCACAGCTCATCAGTACGTTTAGACATATGATTGCTTTCAGTCATGTATATAGATATACAAGATAATCAAAAAAGTTCTGTCCGTTTTTTGATTCGTCATTAAATGAAGTTGAAATATATACGAAATGCGTGTAGTAATTGTTTTCAAATTAGGTCAGTTGGAAGTAGGAACATCAGACTTTATAGAAAATTGGCGTTATAAGCCGGACAGCTGTGAGAAGGATGGAATGTCTAGAGATCTCGTTCGAGGGTGTTTGCTTTACGACTTCAAACTAGCGGACGGACACACACACACACACACACACACACACACACACACACACACACACACACACACACACACTTCCATTTATAAATAAGTTTAGATAGATTTTGGAGAAAGAAAAATTGTCTTGCACGACTTAGTAAACCAAATGTCTTAGCATCAGACCTGGAATTTAATTCAATTTCTTCTTTCTATTTCATGTCAGCCAAGAATGTTTGTGTTGTGGAGTAGTTTTCGCACTGAAGGTTATATAGTCGGGCGATGTCGGTTGCTAATCGACTTAACGTACTCAAAATGTTAGGAACTTGGTAATCTTCCACCGAAAGCTGACTCTTTAGTATTCAGCTAACGGCCGACCAATATCAACTGCCTAGTAGTTCTACTGAACTCCAATAGAACTCTAAAGAACTATGAACTTCTCAAGGACTTCCTGTTAACTCTTATTAATATAGGGGGGAGAGTCCATTACCTGAAGAATAGGTGTTTCACCATAGCAGTTCGAGAAAATTGCAACACGTCACTTCGTAGATTTTAGCATCAGTCAGGCTGATGGAAGGCAGAACAGATTCTTAGAAAGTCATTATTTGTCCCTGTTAACAATAGAATTTTTGAGATCGTCCACAAATTTAATCTTATCAAACTGACCTTACAAATGGTTGGGTCATTGATACCCGGTTGACAAAGTCATGTAAATACACTGATGAAAATAATGAAGACATTAAAAACAAAGATATTTCCCTGTAAAATCAATCCTCTGAAATGGTAATCTATGTTGGAGTAAAAGATGAAGAAGTAACTCTAGGCAACCGAAATGTAACTCTACATAAGGATGATGAGAATGCTATGGACAGAGCATATCTGGGCAACGAGAAATTATAATAATCAAGATCATGTACTGGCAGCAAATGATTCAGCAGACATCCAAAAATAGACAGTCGTCTAAGACAAAGATGTGTCTTGTAATAATCTAATATTCAAACAGCGAAACCATTCTGAGAAAGAAGTCCTTTCAGGATTCGTCGTACATAATAGCAGACCCGGAAAGGAACTCTTACATGAACTCTTACAGAAGGTAGCAAGTGAGATGATAGGACATAACTTAAAGAAAACTGAATGCATGGTCATCAGCAAAAAGAGGACCTAAAAATGCCAACTACAATTCGGGGGAAACTAAAATCAAACAAGGTCAGCAATTTGATTACCTGGGAATTGTTCTCACTAAGATCCGAAGAGACATTCGCAATGTCAAGGACGCATTTCAAAAGCAAACAGATTATTGAGAGACAGGAAGATTTTTTTGGAAACAAAGAAAAGAGTATTGGACTGTTATGTGATATCTATCCTCCTATATGGAAGCGAACGCTTGACAATCTTCTCAACGACGAAGAAGATACTCGAAGCAACAGAAATGTGGTTCTGCAGGAGGATACTGAGGATATTATAGACCGTACAGAAAATGAATTCAGCAGATATACAAAAATTCACAGGGGTCTAAGACAAAGATGTCTTCTAATCGGATCTATTCAATCTGGACAGCGAACCAATTCTGAGAGAGAAGCCCTTTCAGGATTCGTCATACATAACAGCAGACACGGGAAGGAAAATACATGAACTCTTAGAGAATGTAGCAAGTGAAACCGAGAAAAAAAAGGACATAAACTTAAAGAATAGTGAATGCATGGTCATCATCAAAAAGAGGACCTCAACTGCAACTAAAGTCAAACAGGGGCAGAAATTTAAATAGCTGGTAAATGTTCTCACAGAGAAGTGCGACACTGAGATCCGAAGGGATATTCGAAATATCAAGGACGCATTTCAAAAGCTAAGCAGATTATTGAGACAGGGGGGTTTTGTTGGAAACAAAGAAAATACTATTGGACTGTGATATCTGTCCTCCTATATGTCAGCGAATAAAGAAGTAACTCCAGGCAACCGGAATGTGGTTCTACAGAAGGATAATGAGGATATTATGGACAAAGCATAAATGATCAACGAGGAACTTTAAAGGGAAATAGGAATGAAAATGTCATTTTTGCTTTTTTTCCTCCGATGTAACCCCCTGCAAAACAGTGGCAATGAAATTCCTTGCTTGGGGCGATATGATTATAAAAACAAAAATAATTCTATACTATTATAGTGTGGTTATAAAATGGGGGATCATTTCTACATTACAATCAATAAATAAACTGATCCCTCATTTTATGGCCACAGTCATCCTTCTTTAACCCACTTGCTGACACCCCCTATAACATGTCACTCTTTTACATAACTTTCCGCCTACGTAACCCCCCCTGCAAAACAGTGGCAGTAAAATGCCTTGATTGGGGGCGATATGATTATAAAAAAACAAAACAAAAATTCTATATTATATTGTAGATAAGAAGTGGGAGATCATTTCTACATTGCAATCAATAAATAAACTGATCCCTCACTTTATGGTCTCAGTCATCTTTCCTTTACCCACTTCCTGACACCCCCTATAACCTGTGTCTCTTTCTCATAACTTTCCTCCTATGTAACCCCCGTCAAAACAGTGGCAATGAAATTCCTTACTTGGGGCGATATGATTATAAAAGACAAAAAAAAATTCTATACTATTATAATATGGATATAAAGTGGGGGATCATTTTTAGATTACAATCAATATATAAAATGATCCCTCAATTTATGGCCACAATCATTCTTATCATACCCACTTGCTGACATTCCCTATAACCTGTCACTCATTTGCATAACTTTCCTCCTATGTAACCCCCTGCACAACAGTGGCAGTTGAAAAAGGGCCCTGCATACGAACAAAAATGAATTTAGCAGATATACAAAAATAGACAGGGGTCTAAGACAAAGATATTGAATATTAGATCTGTACAGCGAAACAATTCTGAGAGAGAAGTCCTTTCAGGATTCGTCATAGATAACAGCAGACACAGAAAGGAAACTACATGAACTCTTACAGAAGGTAGGAAGAGAAAATGAAATGATAGGACATAAACTTAAAGAATAGTGAATGCATGGTCATCAGTAAAAAGAGGACCTCAAAATGCCAACTACAACTAAAGTCAAACAGGGTCAGAAATTTAAATAACCGAGAAATGTTCTCACAGAGGATTGGAAGTGCGACACTGACATCCGAAGGGACATTCGCAATATCAAGGACGCATTTCAAAAGCTAAGCAGATTATTGAGAGACAGGGGGGTTTTGTTGGAAACAAAGAAAATACTACTGGAGTAATATCTGTCCTCCTATATGACAGCGAACAAAGAAGTAACTCCAGGTAACCGGAATGTGGTTCTACAGGAGGATACTGAGGATATTATAGACCGTACAGAAAATGAATTCAGCAGATATACAAAAATACACAGGTGTCTAAGACAAGGATGTGTCTTCTAATCGGATCTATTCAATCTGGACAGCGAAACCATTCTGAGAAAGAAGTCCTTTCAGGATTCGTCGTACATAATAGCAGACCCGGAAAGGAAACTACATGAACTCTTACAGAAGGTAGCAAGTGAGATGATAGGACATAACTTAAAGAAAACTGAATGCATGGTCATCAGCAAAAAGAGGACCTCAAAATGCCAACTACAAGTCGGGGGAAACTAAAATCAAACAGGGTCAGCAATTTGATTACCTGGGAATTGTTCTCACTAAGATCCGAAGAGACATTCGCAATGTCAAGGACACATTTCAAAAGCTAAGCAAATTATTGAGAGACAGGAAGATTTTCTTGGAAACAAAGAAAAGAGTATTGAACTGTTATGTGATATCTATCCTCCTATATGGAAGCGAACGCTTGACAATCTTCTCAACGATGAAGAAGATACTCGAAGCAACAGAAATGTGGTTCTACAGGAGGATACTGTGGATATTATAGACCGAACAACGACAAGGTTTTGGAGAGGATGCAAACGAAAAGGAATTTTATACTTAGCTTTAAGAATAGACAGTAAGGCTTTTGGGAAATGAGAAAGGAGGGCTTGGAGAATCTAATATTCCCAGGACGGATAGATGGTAAGGGAGACAGGGGAAAATAGTGCGAAACACACTTGGAGCAATTAGTTAGCCGAGAAGGGTTTGGGAGAGATTCAAAGAGGAATAGTGTTAAAAGTGACAAAGTATAGGGGTGAGTGTAAATTCATGATCGCCTACGTCCTAAAAGAACACGGCACGTAAAGAATGATGTTGTATTCACTTTCGCATTAATATCTGAGATAAAGGCATGAAACCAATTTTTTTCTTACCAAGCTAAGTGTTAAAATGCAATGTACAGTCAGTCAGTTACGTGCGATACGTGAAACACGCTTTAGGCGATCAGGTCTCGAAAGAGACATGACAAACTGTGCAGAAGGTTGCCATTACTTTCTGTAGTAGACTGGTTTCCAGCCAAAGCAATAGAACCCAATCTGTCCTGTTATTTAACCCATAACTGAAGGGAGAAGACGGGTTAACACCTTTCCCAAGGGTATTTGTGCGTAAATGAATGCAAGGAATTCAACTGGAATTCGAACTCAGTTCCTCAATATATCCACTGCGCCTCAACGCGCATTCGCAATCTACTGCAGGATAATCTACACAGTCAGTCATGTCTCTTTCCAGACATGATCACCTAAGCGTGTATCACGTATGGCACTTAACCTTGTATGGAACCCATTATAAAAGAAGAACTTTGCGTTAAAATCTGCAGAGAATGCAAAGTGAAACCACTCAACTAGTTTTCCAAAAAAAATCATGGCAATTCCCAAATAATTAAAAAAATAAATGGATCTGAGGAGAAGGCAACGGGAAACTACTCCACTATCTTTCCTAAGAAATAATGGCAATTCACAAATAATAAAGAAAATAAATCTGTGGAGAAGGCAACGGAAAACCACTCCACTACATTCAGTCAGTTAAGTGCCATACGTGATACACGCTTGGGCGATCATGTCTCGAAAGAGATATGACTGACTGGGCAGAACATTTTCCCGCTGTAGGTTGCCATTGCTTTCTGCGGTAGATTGGTTGCCAGCCAATCAATCTGTCCTGTTATTTAACCCATAATAAGAGGGAGAAGATATGTATTATATTGTTAAGTACTAATGATAAGGGGGATCAGTTTAGTACTTCATAACAATAGAAGACCGATCCCCCACTTTATGCCCAGTAGAAGCCTTAATCTTGTTTCTATTATATTCAGTCAGTCATTTAAGTGTCATACGTGATACATGCTTTGGGAGATCATATCTCAAGGGAGACATGACTGACTGGGCAGAAGATTATCCCACTGTAGGTTGCCATTGCTTTCGGCTATAGAACCCAGTCTGTCCTATTATTTAACCCATAACTGGAAGGAAGAGACGGATTAATACCTTTCCCAAGGGTATTTATGCGCAAGTGAATGCAATGAATTCAGCTGGAATTCGAACTCGGCTCCCCGATTTCTCATTCCGAGCCGATATGCAATGCACCGCAACGCACACCCACTACATTACAAACGTTATAAAACATCATAGATAATAAAAAAAAGTAAATGTCTGAGCAATGCAACGAGAAACTAATCCATTATCTTTCCTGAAAAGTCATGGTAATTCACAAATAATAAAGAAAAGAAACGTGAAGAAGGAAACGGGAAACCACTCCACTATATTTTCAAATTTATTTTAAGATTAAGAAAAAGTAATATACACTTAAAATAACAGCGAACCACTCTGTTATCCTTCTGAAGAAGTCATGAATATTCATTTCTCATTCATTCCCTACTGTTCTCCTCAGTGTTCTTGACAGGCTCCAAAGGAGAGTCTGTAATGTGATAGGTACTGATCTGGCGGCTCGACTGCAGCCACTTCCTCATCGTCGAAATGTGGCTTCCCTTTGTCTGTTCTATAAATGCTTTCTGCTCAGACGAACTTAAGTCACTGATGCCTCCTCAACAGGTGTTTACTCGTGCAACCAGACTGGCAACTGGGTCCCACCCATTCACAGTCAGGTTAGCCAAATGCAGACGACAATTCTACTCCTGCAGCTTCTTCTCTCGCACTTCCCGCCTGTGGAACTCGCTCCCGTATTCTTGCTTTCCTGACAGCTACAACCTCCAGAAATTTAAATGCAAAGTCAATACTCATCTACTAACCACTGGCCTCTAGCTCTCTCCCCACCCCTGTATAACCTTCCCTTCCTCTCCACCTATGTATCTGTCATCGCACCTGCTTTCTCAGCTTTCTATTGTTCCTTTCTAACTAGTTTGTACTCCTCACTCTTTTCTAATTAATCTTTTTACATTTATGTAGCCCCCTGCACATCAGTGGCGTTTCCGCCTTGCTCGGCGTGAAATGATTAAAAAAAAAATTCATTATTTATAATACTCTTTTTTTTTCTTTTTCATTTGCCTCATCTTATGAATCTTTTTCTATTTAATTTTTTTATATTTATTTATCCATTCTTTTTTATTCATGCATAATTTTTTGCCTCACTTTCTTTTTCTTTCTTTGCTCCTTTTACTTCTCTTTTTCCTTCACAAGTTCCCATTTTGAATTTCTCCTTCGCTATTTCATTCATATGTTTATTGCTTTTTTATTTAATTATTGTAATCGTTCTTCATTTTCTTTTTCTTTTTCTATTATTCATTCAGTCATTTTATTTTTTCTTTCATTCGTTATTTCTTTCAAAGTTTCAACTTTTTTCTTCAGCTTCGTTCTCTTTTAATTTTCTTTAATATTTAATTTCTCCACGTTTATTCATTTTCTTTCAGTCCTGGGCATGACAATAAACTGCATCCGGCAGCAAGGCCTCTGATTGGGAGGTTGTGAGGGGCATGGAACCACTTTTTAATTGCTGTGGTTCTCAGGTCCACCCTGACCCGGAGTGGTAGCACCTATTAGGGTCCCAGTGATGGGCAAAGAGTTAACTTCCTTTATAGTTACTTTTGATCGATACTCGTATTTAAGTAGATATTCTGTTTATAATCAAACAGTATTTTATATTTATTTCTACCGGCCTGATTATTTACGATAATCATCATGTTACGGAAATTAACGAAGATTAACGAAACTGGTTATAAACAACCGACAATTTGAAATGAATTGTTTGAACATTATTTTTGATCGATACTCGTATTTAAGTAGATATTTTGTTTATAATCAAACAGTATTATAGATATTATTTCTACCGGCCTGATTATTTACGATAAATTTTTTTACGAAAATCCTGCTGAATGATACACATTTTTGGAACAAAAAATTATCGTAAATAATCAGGCCGGTAGAAATAAATATATAATACTGTTTGATTATAAACAGAATATCTACTTAAATACGAGTATCGATCAAAAATAATGTTCAAACAAATCATTTCAAATTGGCGGTTGTTTATAACCAAGTTTTGTTAATCTTCGTTAATTTCCGTAACATGGTGATTATCGTAAATAATCAGGCCGGTAGAAATAAATATATAATACTCTTTGCTTATCAACAAAATATCTACTTAAATACGAGTATCAATCAAAAATAACGTTAAAACAAATCATTTCAAATTGTCGGTTGTTTATAAACAATTTCGTTAATGTTTGTTAATTTCCATTTGTGAACGTTTTATTACTCGACCTAGGTTTCTACCATGTGAGTTGTCATCAAGCGATTTTCAATAACTGATTTTACCGTTTACCATGTTTTTTTAAGAACGTCATTGAAAATTGCCTGAAGACAACACTCATGGTAGAAACCTAGGTCGCGTAATAACTCGTTTAGAAATAGAAAATATTCAAAATTTCTACAATATAATTATATTGAACACTTTTTAATACAAATGTGCACTGGTCTAGTTTTATTATGATCAAAAACTAGGTAATTAAACAATCAATCAATCAATCAATCAATCAATATATATATATATATATATATATATATATATATATATATATATATAAGCATGTTAGGGAAATTAACGAATTTTAACGAAACTTGGATATAAACAACCGACAATTTGAAATGAATTGTTTGAACATTATTTTTTATCGATACTCGTATTTATGTAGATATTCTGTTTTTAATTAAACAGTATTATATATTTATATCTACCGGCCTGATTATTTACGATAAATTTTTATTACGAAAATGTGTGTAATTCGGGCAGGATTCGAACCTGGTATTACATGGTAGCTTCCCCTATGTAGATAGATGTCGAATCCTGCCGAATGACACACATTTTCGTAATAAAATTTTATCGTAAATAATCAGGCCGGTAGATATAAATATAAAAATACTGTTTAATTAAAAACAGAATATCTACTTAAATACGAACATCGATCAAAAATAATGTTCAAACAATTCATTTCATTTATATATATATATATATATATATATATATATATATATATATATATATAAAAATTAGAGAAAATTTTCAAAATTCAAAGGTGTAGTATGTACATTACGACATAGGATCTCTAATAGAGATTCTACGTCACGTCAGCGACATTGTTTTGGTCCAAATGGCGAAGGCCCTGGGGTAAAGGCTTTTAGGTTAACAACGGTCACAAAGTACAACAGGACAGAGCTGTTAGTGGCGGGGTTACAGGGTGTTGAAACGGTATATTTAGGAAGGGGAGGAATAGATTTAAATGTAATATCTTAAATATATATATAAACAAATGTTTGGAGGTACAAAATTTATACAAAACTTTAAAAACAAGGAATTTATTTATAATCTCTAGAGATCTTTCGACCAACATCTCATCAGGAGAAAATCGTTAGAATTATAAATCAAATGAAAAAAAAAGCAACGAAAATTAAAAGCAAAAAAAAAAAAAAAAAAAAAGTGGGGGAACACGCTAAAATAAATATATATATATATATAACGAGGGGAGGAGAAATGACGTGTAAATAATTATCGGGGATCAGTTAAAATAAAATGTCCCCCAACAAATACAGAACCTTTCTGTCGGTCAAGAGAAAGCTTTCGTAAGGATATGCAGACTGATTCCAAAGTTTTTAAATCATCCACAGACAGATTTGTTTCGCTGTATCACGGCTCATCAGTACGTTTAGACATCTGATTGCTTCTAGCAAGGATTGAAACCAACATCAATCAGCGATTCTACCTCTGAGTCATGTGCGCCCAGGAGAGGAAGGCGTGTTATATACAATGTAAACACATGCCAGTAGCCAAGAGTGTTCAAACTCATTACTGAATATATATATATATATATATATATATATATATATAAATTGTCATCCGCAGACAGATCTGTTTAGCCGTATCACAGCTCATCAGTACGGTTAGACTCCGATTGCTTTTTTACCCAGGATTGAAACCCGACTGAAATGGCGTCAGTCGGTGACTCTACCCCTGGGCTACGGGCGTTCGGTGGAAGTAGGCAGACTTTTTAGCGCAGATCATTAAACGCGCCCAATAGCTAGAGCGCTCTAATTCATTTCACTGAATGAGCGATGCGTACACGCCAGAGTAGCTACTGTTTATCAAAGTGTACTATTTTTCCAGAGTGCTCAGTCAGGGTGTGAGAGCGTAAATATATAATTATTTTATCTAAAGCAAGGGTGCACTGGGTGTTAAAATAAGAGAAAAGACTGGATACAGGTGTGTTAAAAAAGATGAACGGAATTCAAGAAACAGGTGATAATAATTAACACTGCATTTAAATTTTTGGAGATTGTAGCTACCAGGGAAGCACATAAAAGGAAAGGAATTCCACAGGCGTGAAGTGCGTGAAAAGAAGCTGTTCGAGTAGAAGTGACTTATATATTTAACTATTTTAACGACAAAAGGGTGGGACCTAGATGCCAACCTAGTAGCACATTTTAATTCATATGGTCGGGACACCATGGAAAAAGCTCGTTAAAAGCAGTTGCCATGAAAATATCTGTAGAAAAGACAGAGGGAAGCCACGTCACGTCGGTGAGAAAGTGACTGAAGTCGAGATTAAACAAAAACACCACAGAAAAATACTGTGAATTTTTAAATAGTAAAAAAAAGAAAAAAAAATTCTGTGTTTTGGTGGCACATCCTGCCATTCCCCGAGAATAGAATGCTCTACTTTATAAAAGACGGTAACGAGCTGTACGACTGTGGGGGAAAGGTCTTAGGCATTCGCCTGACTGCTTTATGACACTGTCAGCTCTCTGCCTTCGGGTAGAGGGCGCTCTCTGCTTCCGAGCAGAGAGCACTAACCCAGTCGTGGTTCCGCCGAAGGGTAGAATCACGACTGGGGAAAAATAGACAGATTTTTTGGCCCGGCTATATGGCCGGGAATACCCACTATAAAATGACCATGTGTCACATCTGGCCTTGTGTGGGAAGGCTAGTAAATACGGGAAAAGTCTTAAATACGGGAAAGGTCACTATTCGATAGTCGATTCCGCTCCAACCCGTGGCTTGCCTATATGTGTATTATTGTTAATTGTACCTTAGTACCTTAGCACAATGGATGTGCGTTGTGGTGCATTGGATATCGGCTCGGAACGAGAAATCGAAGAGCCGAGTTCGAATTCCAGCTGAATTCAATGCATTCACTTACGCGCAAATATACCCATGGGAAAGGTATTAATTCGTCTATTCCTTCCAGTTATGGATTAAATGACAGGACAGATTGGGTTCTATAGCCTTGGTCGGCAACCAGTATACCGCAGAAAGAAATGGCAACCTACTGCGGGATAATTTTCTGCCCAATCAGTCGTGTCTCTTTCGAGACATGATCGCCCAAGCGTGTATCACGTATGGCACTTAACTGACAATAAATCTGTTATACCTTATTCCTGGTGTTGAGTACCATTCTTCAACTGATCTACTTACATTGTATTCTTTTCCGAGACATCTCATTCTGAAATTTTATTTTTATTTTATTTAACCTACGACAGAGGGACATGGGTATATTACTTTCATGGCGACAGACTGAATGAACTCTTTCAACCATTACTTATACCTCCCCTCACAAGAGGGAGTAGCCTGAGGAGAGCGCCCTCAGATCGGCCTGAAATCAGCCGAGAGACGGTCTACGAACACTGCTACCTTAAAGACCATTACAAGTCCCAGTTCTAAGGCCGAGGGTCGAATCATAGTATTCCATACTAACTCGTATTATCGTTCCAACTAACCAAATTCCAAGTATTGTATTCTTTCCGTATTTAATATATATTTGTATTTTCCTATTTGCTTTTTGTGCGTTATTCTTGCTGGACTTTAAACTGGGTCTACGACAATTAGAAACAATTATGACATCATTCCTGAGTTTCAAAGAGTTTTTTTTCATTATAGTCAATCGTCACATTTTACGATTTTACAAGTGATTCTGTTTAAAAAAAAGCTTAGCAATTATTTTTCTTTTGCTGGCTAGGAATTTACTTACTTGGATTCGCTAATCATATTGATGTAAATTAGTCATTATGTTGTTATAATAATATTAACTAGCGGAAACCGTGGAATTTCCACGGAAGGATAATTCTGATTTCCTGGAAAAATTTTACTTTGTCATACTACAAATGATAGTAACGTCTTCAAACATAAAGTTATTGGATAATAAAATAACGATAACACAGAGTGTAATTTTATTAAAATATCTATAAAAGTAATGTCCATAGAAGCTACTTTACTGTAATCTTATATTATATTAAGCATCGTATGCACAGACCATAACCAAAATATCTATAAAAGTAATGTCCATAGAAGCTACTTTACTGTAATCTTATATTATAGTAAGTGGCGTATGCACAGACCATAACCAAAATATCTATAAAAGTAATGTCCAGAGAAGCTACTTTACTGTAATCTTATATTATATTAAGCGGCGTATGCACAGACCATAACCAAAATATCTATAAAAGTAATGTCCAGAGAAGCTACTTTACTGTAATCTTATATTATATTAAGCGTCGTATGCACAGACCATAACCAAAATATCTATAAAAGTAATGTCCAGAGAAGCTACTTTACTGTAATCTTATATTATATTAAGCGTCGTATGCACAGACCATAACCAAAATATCTATAAAAGTAATGTCCAGAGAAGCTACTTTACTGTAATCTTATATTATATTAAGCGGCGTATGCACAGACCATAACCAAAATATCTATAAAAGTAATGTCCACAGAAGCTACTTTACTGTAATCTTATATTATATTAAGCGGCGTATGCACAGACCACAACCAAAATATCTATAAAAGTAATGTCCAGAGAAGCGCTTTACTGTAATCTTATATTATATTAAGCGTCGTATGCACAGACCATAACCAAAATATCTATAAAGTAATGTCCAGAGTAAGCTACTTTACTGTAATCTTATATTATATTAAGCGTCGTATGCACAGACCATAACCAAAATATCTATAAAAAGTAATGTCCAGAGAAGCTACTTTACTGTAATCTTATATTATATTAAGCGGCGTATGCAGACCATAACCAAAATATCTATAAAAGTAATGTCCACAGAAGCTACTTTACTGTAATCTTATATTATATTAAGCGGCGTATGCACAGACCATAACCAAAATATCTATAAAAGTAATGTCCAGAGAAGCTACTTTACTGTAATCTTATATTATATTAAGCGGCGTATGTACAGACCATAACCAAAATATCTATAAAAGTAATGTCCAGAGAAGCTACTTTACTGTAATCTTATATTATATTAAGCGTCGTATGCACAGACCATAACCAAAATATCTATAAAAGTAATGTCCAGAGAAGCTACTTTACTGTAATCTTATATTATATTAAGCGTCGTATGCAGTGTTGCGACCATAACCAAAATATCTATAAAAGTAATGTCCAGAGAAGCTACTTTACTGTCTTATATTATATTAAGCGGCGTATGCACAGACCATAACCAAAATATCTATAAAAAGTAATGTCCACAGAAGCTACTTTACTGTAATCTTATATTATATTAAGCGGCGTATGCACAGACCATAACCAAAATATCTATAAAAGTAATGTCCAGAGAAGCTACTTTACTGTAATCTTATATTATATTAAGCGTCGTATGCACAGACCATAACCAAAATATCTATAAAAGTAATGTCCAGAGAAGCTACTTTACTGTAATCTTATATTATATTAAGCGTCGTATGCACAGACCATAACCAAAACATCTATAAAAGTAATGTCCAGAGAAGCTACTTTACTGTAATCTTATATTATATTAAGCGTCGTATGCACAGACCATAACCAAAATATCTATAAAAGTAATGTCCACAGAAGCTACTTTACTGTAATCTTATATTATATTAAGCGGCGTATGTGCACAGACCATAACCAAAATATCTATAAAAGTAATGTCCACAGAAGCTACTTTACTGTAATCTTATATTATATTAAGCGTCGTATGCACAGACCATAACCAAAATATCTATAAAAGTAATGTCCACAGAAGCTACTTTACTGTAATCTTATATTATATTAAGCGGCGTATGCACAGACCATAACCAAAATATCTATAAAAGTAATGTCCAGAGAAGCTACTTTACCGTAATCTTATATTATATTAAGCGTCGTATGCACAGACCATAACCAAAATATCTATAAAAAGTAATGTCCACAGAAGCTACTTTACTGTAATCTTATATTATATTAAGCGGCGTATGCACAGACCATAACCAAAATATCTATAAAAGTAATGTCCACAGAAGCTACTTTACTGTAATCTTATATTATATTAAGTGGTGTATGCACAGACCATAACCAAAATATCTATAAAAGTAATGTCCACAGAAGCTACTTTACTGTAATCTTATATTATATTAAGCGGCGTATGCACAGACCATAACCAAAATATCTATAAAAGTAATGTCCATAGAAGCTACTTTACTGTAATCTTATATTATATTAAGCGCGTATGCACAGACCATAACCAAAATATCTATAAAAGTAATGTCCATAGAAGCTACTTTACTGTAATCTTATATTATATTAAGCGGCGTATGAACAGACCATAACCAAAAATATCTATAAAAGTAATGTCCATAGAAGCTACTTTACTGTAATCTTATATTATATTAAGCGACGTATGCACAGACCATAACCAAAATATCTATAAAAGTAATGTCCACAGAAGCTACTTTACTGTAATCTTATATTATATTAAGCGACGTATGCACAGACCATAACCAAAATATCTATAAAAGTAATGTCCACAGAAGTCATTTTTACTGTAATCTTATATTATATTAAGCGTCGTATGCACAGACCATAACCAAAATATCTATAAAAGTAATGTCCACAGAAGCTACTTTACTGTAATCTTATATTATATTAAGCGTCGTATGCACAGACCATAACCAAAATATCTATAAAAAGTAATGTCCACAGAAGCTACTTTACTGTAATCTTATATTATATTAAGCGACGTATGCACAGACCATAACCAAAATATCTATAAAAGTAATGTCCACAGAAGCTACTTTGAACTGTAATCTTATATTATATTAAGCGTCGTATGCACAGACCATAACAAAATATCTATAAAAGTAATGTCCACAGAAGCTACTTTACTGTAATCTTATATTATATTAAGCGTCGTATGCACAGACCATAACCAAAATATCTATAAAAGTAATGTCCACAGAAGCTACTTTACTGTAATCTTATATTATATTAAGCGACGTATGCACAGACCATAACCAAAATATCTATAAAAGTAATGTCCACAGAAGCTACTTTACTGTAATCTTATATTATATTAAGCGTCGTATGCACAGACCATAACCAAAATATCTATAAAAGTAATGTCCACAGAAGCTACTTTACTGTAATCTTATATTATATTAAGCGTCGTATGCACAGACCATAACCAAAATATCTATAAAAGTAATGTCCACAGAAGCTACTTTACTGTAATCTTATATTATATTAAGCGTCGTATGCACAGACCATAACCAAAATATCTATAAAAGTAATGTCCACAGAAGCTACTTTACTGTAATCTGGCATTATATTAAGCGGCGTATGCACAGACCATAACCAAAATATCTATAAAAGTAATGTCCATAGAAGCTACTTTACTGTAATCTTATATTATATTAAGCGGCGTATGAACAGACCATAACCAAAATATCTAAAAGTAATGTCCATAGAAGCTACTTTACTGTAATCTTATATTATATTAAGCGACGTATGCACAGACCATAACCAAAATATCTATAAAAGTAATGTCCACAGAAGTCATTTTTACTGTAATCTTATATTATATTAAGCGACGTATGCACAGACCATAACCAAAATATCTATAAAAGTAATGTCCACAGAAGCTACTTTACTGTAATCTTATATTATATTAAGCGTCGTATGCACAGACCATAACCAAAATATCTATAAAAGTAATGTCCACAGAAGCTACTTTACTGTAATCTTATATTATATTAAGCGTCGTATGCACAGACCATAACCAAAATATCTATAAAAGTAATGTCCACAGAAGCTACTTACTGTAATCTTGTATTATATTAAGCGTCGTATGCACAGACCATAACCAAAATATCTATAAAAGTAATGTCCACAGAAGCTACTTTACTGCTGTAATCTTATATTATATTAAGGCCGTATGCACAGACCATAACCAAAATATCTATAAAAGTAATGTCCACAGAAGCTACTTACTGTAATCTTATATTATATTAAGCGACGTATGCACAGACCATAACCAAAATATCTATAAAAAGTAATGTCCACAGAAGCTACTTTACTGTAATCTTATATTATATTAAGCGTCGTATGCACAGACCATAACCAAAATATCTATAAAAGTAATGTCCACAGAAGCTACTTTACTGTAATCTTATATTATATTAAGCGCTATGCACAGACCATAACCAAAATATCTATAAAAGTAATGCCTACAGAAGCTACTTTACTGTAATCTTATATTATTGCTGTCGTATGCACAGACCATAACCAAAATATCTATAAAAGTAATGTCCACAGAAGCTACTTTACTGTAATCTTATATTATATTAAGCGTCGTATGCACAGACCATAACCAAAATATCTATAAAAGTAATGTCCACAGAAGCTACTTTACCGTAATCTTATATTATATTAAGCGACGTATGCACAGACCATAACCAAATATCTATAAAAGTACGTCCACAGAAGCTACTTTACTGTAATCTTATATTATATTAAGCGTCGTATGCACAGACCATAACCAAAATATCTATAAAAGTAATGTCCACAGAAGCTACTTTACTGTAATCTTATATTATATTAAGCGTCGTATGCATAGACCATAACCAAAATATCTATAAAAGTAATGTCCACAGAAGCTACTTTACTGTAATCTTATATTATATTAAGCGACGTATGCACAGACCATAACCAAAATATCTATAAAAGTAATGTCCATAGCCACTTTAGCCTGTAATCTTATATTATATTAAGCGTCGTATGCACAGACCATAACCAAAATATCTATAAAAGTAATGTCCACAGAAGCTACTTTACTGTAATCTTATATTATATTAAGCGACGTATGCACAGACCATAACCAAAATATCTATAAAAAGTAATGTCCACAGAAGCTACTTTACTGTAATCTTATATTATATTAAGCGTCGTATGCACAGACCATAACCAAAATATCTATAAAAGTAATGTCCACTAGAAGCTACTTTACTGTAATCTTATATTATATTAAGCGTCGTATGCACAGACCATAACCAAAATATCTATAAAAGTAATGTCCAGAGTAGCTACTTTACTTAATCTTATATTATATTAAGCGACGTATGCACAGACCATAAACCAAAATATCTATAAAAGTAATGTCCAAGAGAAGCTACTTTACTGTAATCTTATATTATATTAAGCGTCGTATGCACAGACCATACCTAAAATATCTATAAAAAAAGTAATGTCCACAGAAGCTACTTTACTGTAATCTTATATTATATTATTAAGCGTCGTATGCACAGACCATAAACTAAAATATCTATAAAAGTAATGTCCACAGAAGCGCCTTAATTGTAATCTTATATTATATTAAGCGTCGTATGCACAGACCATAACCAAAATATCTATAAAAGTAATGTCCACAGAAGCTACTTTACTGTAATCTTATATTATATTAAGCGACGTATGCACAGACCATAACCAAAATATCTATAAAAGTAATAACCACAGAAGCTACTACTGTAATCTTATATTATATTAAGCGCACAGACCATAACCAAAATATCTATAAAAGTAATGTCCACAGAAGCTACTTTACTGTAATCTTATATTATATTAAGCGTCGTATGCACAGACCATAACCAAAATATCTATAAAAGTAATGTCCACAGAAGCTACTTTACTGTGACCCTATATTATATTAAGCGTCGTATGCACAGACCATAACCAAAATATCTAGCAAAAGTAATGTCCAGAGAAGCTACTACTGTAATCTTATATTATATTAAGCGACGTATGCACAGACCATAACCAAAATATCTATAAAAGTAATGTCCACAGAAGCTACTTTACTGTAATCTTATATTATATTAAGCGACGTATGCACAGACCATAACCAAAATATCTATAAAAGTAATGTCCACAGAAGCTACTTTACCGTAATCTTATATTAATATTAAGCGTCGTATGCACAGACCATAACCAAAATATCTATAAAAGTAATGTCCACAGAAGTTACTTTACTGTAATCTTATATTATATTAAGCGTCGTATGCACAGACCATAACCAAAATATCTATAAAAGTAATGTCCACAGAAGCTACTTTACTGTAATCTTATATTATATTAAGCGTCGTATGCACAGACCATAACCAAAAATATCTATAAAAGTAATGTCCACAGAAGCTACTTTAATGTAATCTTATATTATATTAAGCGTCGTATGCACAGACCATAACCAAAATATCTATAAAAGTAATGTCCACAGAAGCTACTTTACTGTAATCTTATATTATATTAAGCGACGTATGCACACAGACCATAACCAAAATATCTATAAAAGTAATGTCCACAGAAGCTACTTTACTGTAATCTTATATTATATTAAGCGTCGTATGCACAGACCATAACCAAAATATCTATAAAAGTAATGTCCACAGAAGCTACTTTACTGTAATCTTATATTATATTAAGCGTCGTATGCACAGACCATAACCAAAATATCTATAAAAGTAATGTCCACAGAAGCTACTTTACTGTAATCTTATATTATATTAAGCGTCGTATGCACAGACCATAACCAAAATATCTATAAAAGTAATGTCCACAGAAGCTACTTTACTGTAATCTATTATATTAAGCGTCGTATGCACAGACCATAACCAAAATATCTATAAAAGTAATGTCCATGAAGCTACTTTACTGTAATCTTATATTATATTAAGCGTCGTATGCACAGACCATAACCAAAATATCTATAAAAGTAATGTCCACAGAAGCTTACTACTGTAATCTTATATTATATTAAGCGTCGTATGCACAGACCATAACCAAAATATCTATAAAAAAGTAATGTCCACAGAAGCTACTTTACTGTAATCTTATATTATATTAAGCGTCGTATGCACAGACCATAACCAAAATATCTATGAAAGTAATGTCCAGAGAAGCTACTTTACTGTAATTCATATTATATTGGGTTACCGTATGCACAGACCATAACCAAAATATCTATAAAAGTAATGTCCACAGAAGCTACTTTACTGTAATCTTATATTATATTAAGCGACGTATGCACAGACCATAACCAAAATATCTATAAAAGTAATGTCCACAGAAGCTACTTTACTGTAATCTTATATTATATTAAGCGTCGTATGCACAGACCATAACCAAAATATCTATAAAAGTAATGTCCATACAGAAGCTAGCTTTACTGTAATCTTATATTATATTAAGCGTCGTATGCACGTAGACCATAACCAAAAATATCTAAAAGTAATGTCCACAGTTTACTTACTCGTAATCTTATATTATATTAAGCGTCGTATGCACAGACCATAACCAAAATATCTATAAAAGTAATGTCCAGAGAAGTCATTTTACTGTAATCTTATATTATATTAAGCGACGTATGCACAGACCATAACCAAAATATCTATAAAAGTAATGTCCACAGAAGCTACTTTACTGTAATCTTATATTATATTAAGCGTCGTATGCACAGACCATAACCAAAATATCTATAAAAGAATGTCCACAGAAGCTACTTTACTGTAATCTTATATTATATTAAGCGACGTATGCACAGACCATAACCAAAATATCTATAAAAGTAATGTCCACAGAAGCTACTTTACTGTAATCTTATATTATATTAAGCGTCGTATGCACAGACCATAACCAAAATATCTATAAAAGTAATGTCCACAGAAGCTACTTTACTGTAATCTTATATTATATTAAGCGTCGTATGCACAGACCATAACCAAAATATCTATAAAAGTAATGTCCACAGAAGCTACTTTACTGTAATCTTATATTATATTAAGCGTCGTATGCATAGACCATAACCAAAATATCTATAAAAGTAATGTCCACAGAAGCTACTTTACTGTAATCTTATATTATATGGCGTCGTATGCACAGACCATAACCAAAATATCTATAAAAGTAATGTCCAGAGAAGCTACTTTATCGTAATTCATTATATTAAGCGACGTACGTACAGACCATAACCAAAATATCTATAAAAGTAATGTCCACAGAAGCTACTTTACTGTAATCTTATATTATATTAAGCGTCGTATGCACAGACCATAACCAAAATATCTATAAAAGTAATGTCCACAGAAGCTACTTTACCGGTAATCTTATATTATATTAAGCGTCGCATGCACAGACCATAACCAAAATATCTATAAAAGTAATGTCCACAGAAGCTACTTTACTGTAATCTATTATATTAAGCGTCGTATGCACAGACCATAACCAAAATATCTATAAAAGTAATGTCCACAGAAGCTTACTTACTGCAATCTTATATTATATTAAGCGTCGTATGCACAGACCATAACCAAAATATCTATAAAAGTAATGTCCAGAGAAGCTACTTTACTGTAATCTTATATTATATTAAGCGACGTATGCACAGACCATAACCAAAATATCTATAAAAGTAATGTCCACAGAAGCTACTTTACTGTAATCTTATATTATATTAAGCGTCGTATGCACAGACCATAACCAAAATATCTATAAAAGTAATGTCCACAGAAGCTATTTTACTGTAATCTTATATTATATTAAGCGACGTATGCACAGACCATAACCAAAATATCTATAAAAGTAATGTCCACAGAAGCTACTTTACTGTAATCTTATATTATATTAAGCGTCGCATGCACAGACCATAACCAAAACATCTATAAAAAGTACGTCCAGAGAAGC
Source organism: Ascarosepion bandense (assembly GCA_037127315.1). Classification (NCBI taxonomy): domain Eukaryota; kingdom Metazoa; phylum Mollusca; class Cephalopoda; order Sepiida; family Sepiidae; genus Ascarosepion; species Ascarosepion bandense. The sequence goes on from JBBBDQ010002019.1 coordinate 361,296, forward strand.
TACTTACTGTAATCTTATATTATATTAAGCGACGTATGCACAGACCATAACCAAAAAATATCTATAAAAGTAATGTCCACAGAAGCTACTTTACTGTAATCTTATATTATATTAAGCGTCGTATGCACAGACCATAACCAAAATATCTATAAAAGTAATGTCCACAGAAGCTACTTTACTGTAATCTTATATTACTATATTAAACAGTCGTATGCACAGACCATAACCAAAATATCTATAAAAAAGTATGTCCACAGAAGCTACTTTACTGTACCTTTATATTATATTAAGTGTCGTATGCACAGACCATAACCAAAATATCTATAAAAGTAATGTCCACAGAAGCTACTTTACTGTAATCTTACAATATATTAAGCGACGTATGCACAGACCATAACCAAAATATCTATAAAAGTAATATCCACAGAAGCTACTTTACTGTAATCTTATATTATATTAAGCGTCGTATGCACAGACCATAACCAAAATATCTATAAAAGTAATGTCCACAGAAGCTACTTTACTGTAATTCATATTATATTAAGCGTCGTATGCACAGACCATAACCAAAATATCTATAAAAGTACGTCCAGAGAAGCTACTTTACTGTAATCTTATATTATATTAAGCGACGTATGCACAGACCATAACCAAAATATCTATAAAAGTAATGTCCATTATAGTTTACTACTGTAATCTTATATTATATTAAGTTACTTGTATGCACAGACCATAACCAAAATATCTATAAAAGTAATGTCCACAGAAGCTACTTTACTGTAATCTTATATTATATTAAGCGTCGTATGCACAGACCATAACCAAAATATCTATAAAAGTATAACGTCCAGAGAAGCTACTTTACTGTAATCTATATTATATTAAGCGACGTATGCACAGACCATAACTAAAATATCTATAAAAGTAGTTGTATCCACAGAAGCTACTTTACTGTAATCTTATATTATATTAAGCGTCGTATGCACAGACCATAACCAAAATATCTATAAAAGTAATGTCCACAGAAGCTACTGCATTGTAATCTTATATTATATTAAGCGTCGTATGCACAGACCATAACCAAAATATCTATAAAAGTAATGTCCACAGAAGCTATTACCCCTCTCCCTACTGTAATCTTATATTATATTAAGCGTCGTATGTACAGACCATAACCAAAATATCTATAAAAGTAATGTCCACAGAAGCTACTTTACTGTAATCTTATATTATATTGGGTCGTACAGACCATAACCAAAATATCTATAAAAGTAATGTCCACAGAAGCTACTTTACTGTAATCTTATATTATATTAAGCGTCGTATGCACAGACCATAACCAAAATATCTATAAAAGTAATGTCCACAGAAGCTACTTTACTGTAATCTTATATTATATTAAGCGTCGTATGCACAGACCATAACCAAAAAATATCTATAAAAGTAATGTCCACAGAAGCTACTTTACTGTATTCCATATTATATTACACATACACAGACCATAACCAAAATATCTATAAAAGTAATGTCCACAGAAGCTACTATTGTAATCTTATATTATATTAAGCGTCGTATGCACAGACCATAACCAAAATATCTATAAAAGTAATGTCCACAGAAGCTACTTTACTGTAACTTTATATTATATTAAGCGTCGTATGCACAGACCATAACCAAAATATCTATAAAAGTAATGTCCACAGAAGCTACTTTACTGTAATCTTATATTATATATTAAGCGTTTCCATGCACAGACCATAACCAAAATATCTATAAAAGTAATGTCCACAGAAGCTACTTTACTGTAATCTTATATTATATTAAGCGTCGTATGCACAGACCATAACCAAAATATCTATAAAAGTAATGTCCACAGAAGCTACTTTACTGTAATCTTATATTATATTAAGCGACGTATGCACAGACCATAACCAAAATATCTATAAAAGTAATGTCCACAGAAGCTACTTTACTGTAATCTTATATTATATTAAGCGTCGTATGCACAGACCATAACCAAAAATATCTATAAAAGTAATAACCAATAAGGCTATTTTACTGTAATCTTATATTATATTAAGCGTCGTATGCACAGACCATAACCAAAATATCTATAAAAGTAATGTCCACAGAAGCTACTTTACTGTAATCTTATATTATATTAAGCGTCGTATGCAGACTATAACCAAAATATCTATAAAAGTAACAACTACAGAAGCTACTTTACTGTAATCTTATATTATATTAAGCGTCGTATGCACAGACCATAACCAAAATATCTATAAAAGTAATGTCCACAGAAGCTACTTTACTGTAATCTTATATTATATTAAGCGTCGTATGCACAGACCATAACCAAAATATCTATAAAAAGTAATGTCCACAGAAGCTACTTTACTGTAATCTTATATTATATTAAGCGTCGTATGCACAGACCATAACCAAAATATCTATAAAAGTAATGTCCACAGAAGCTACTTTACTGTAATCTTATATTATATTAAGCGACGTATGCACAGACCATAACCAAAATATCTATAAAAGTAATGTCCACAGAAGCTACTTTACTGTAATCTTATATTATATTAAGCGTCGTATGCACAGACCATAACCAAAATATCTATAAAAGTAATGTCCACAGAAGCTACTTTACTGTAATCTTATATTATATTAAGCGACGTATGCACAGACCATAACCAAAATATCTATAAAAGTAATGTCCACAGAAGCTACTTTACTGTAATCTTATATTATATTAAGCGTCGTATGCACAGACCATAACCAAAATATCTATAAAAGTAATGTCCACAGAAGCTACTTTACTGTAATCTTATATTATATTAAGCGTCGTATGCACAGACCATAACCAAAATATCTATAAAAGTAATGTCCACAGAAGCTACTTTACTGTAATCTTATATTATATTAAGCGTCGTATGCACAGACCATAACCAAAATATCTATAAAAGTAATGTCCACAGAAGCTACTTTACTGTAATCTTATATTATATTAAGCGTCGTATGCACAGACCATAACCAAAATATCTATAAAAGTAATGTCCACAGAAGCTACTTTACTGTAATCTTATATTATATTAAGCGTCGTATGCACAGACCATAACCAAAATATCTATAAAAGTAATGTCCACAGAAGCTACTTTACTGTAATCTTATATTACATTAAGCGTCGTATGCACAGACCATAACCAAAATATCTATAAAAGTAATGTCCACAGAAGCTACTTTACTGTAATCTTATATTATATTAAGCGACGTATGCACAGACCATAACCAAAATATCTATAAAAGTAATGTCCACAGAAGCTACTTTACTGTAATCTTATATTATATTAAGGTCGTATGCACAGACCATAACCAAAATATCTATAAAAGTAATGTCCACAGAAGCTACTTTACTGTAATCTTATATTATATTAAGCGTCGTATGCACAGACCATAACCAAAATATCTATAAAAGTAATGTCCACAGAAGCTACTTTACTGTAATCTTATATTATATTAAGCGTCGTATGCACAGACCATAACCAAAAATATCTATAAAAGTAATGTCCACAGAAGCTACTTTACTGTAATCTTATATTATATTAAGCGTCGTATGCACAGACCATAACCAAAATATCTATAAAAGTAATGTCCACAGAAGCTACTTTACTGTAATCTTATATTATATTAAGCGACGTATGCACAGACCATAACCAAAATATCTATAAAAGTAATGTCCACAGAAGCTACTTTACTGTAATCTTATATTATATTAAGCGTCGTATGCACAGACCATAACCAAAATATCTATAAAAGTAATGTCCACAGAAGCTACTTTACTGTAATCTTATATTATATTAAGCGTCGTATGCACAGACCAGATAACCAAAATATCTATAAAAGTAATGTCCACAGAAGCTACTTTACTGTAATCTTATATTATATTAAGCGTCGTATGCACAGACCATAACCAAAATATCTATAAAAGTAATGTCCACAGAAGCTACTTTACTGTAATCTTATATTATATTAAGCGTCGTATGCACAGACCATAACCAAAATATCTATAAAAGTAATGTCCACAGAAGCTACTTTACTGTAATCTTATATTATATTAAGCGTCGTATGCACAGACCATAACCAAAATATCTATAAAAGTAATGTCCACAGAAGCTACTTTACTGTAATCTTATATTATATTAAGCGTCGTATGCACAGACCATAACCAAAATATCTATAAAAGTAATGTCCACAGAAGCTACTTTACTGTAATCTTATATTATATTAAGCGTCGTATGCACAGACCATAACCAAAATATCTATAAAAGTAATGTCCACAGAAGCTACTTTACTCGTAATCTTATATTATATTGGGCGTCGTATGCACAGACCATAAATCATGCCATCTATAAAAGTAATGTCCACAGAAGCTACTTTACTGTAATCTTATATTATATTAAGCGTCGTATGCACAGACCATAACCAAAATATCTATAAAAGTAATGTCCACAGAAGCTACTTTACTGTAATCTTATATTATATTAAGCGTCGTATGCACAGACCATAACCAAAATATCTATAAAAGTAATGTCCACAGAAGCTACTTTACTGTAATCTTATATTATATTAAGTTAATGTATGCACAGACCATAACCAAAATATCTATAAAAGTAATGTCCACAGAAGCTACTTTACTGTAATCTTGATATTATATTAAGCGTCGTATGCACAGACCATAACCAAAATATCTATAAAAGTAATGTCCATAGAAGCTACTTTACTGTAATCTTATATTATATTAAGCGGCGTATGAACAGACCATAACCAAAATATCTATAAAAGTAATGTCCACAGAAGCTACTTTACTGTAATCTTATATTATATTAAGCGTCGTATGCACAGACCATAACTAAAATATCTATAAAAGTAATGTCCACAGGAAGCTACTTTACTGTAATCTTATATTATATTAAGCGTCGTATGCACAGACCATAACCAAAATATCTATAAAAGTAATGTCCACAGAAGCTACTTTACTGTAATCTTATATTATATTAAGCGTCGTATGCACAGACCATAACCAAAATATCTATAAAAGTAATGTCCACAGAAGCTACTTTACTGTAATCTTATATTATATTAAGCGTCGTATGCACAGACCATAACCAAAATATCTATAAAAGTAATGTCCACAGAAGCTACTTTACTGTAATCTTATATTATATTAAGCGGTCGTATGCACAGACCATAACCAAAATATCTATAAAAGTAATGTCCACAGAAGTTACTTTACTGTAATCTTATATTATATTACGACGTATGCACAGACCATAACCAAAATATCTATAAAAGTAATGTCCAATAGCTAATACTGTAATCTTATATTATATTAAGCGTCGTATACGCAGACCATAACCAAAATATCTATAAAAGTAATGTCCATAGAAGCTACTTTACTGTAATCTTATATTATATTAAGCGTCGTATGCACAGACCATAACCAAAATATCTATAAAAGTAATGTCCACAGAAGCTACTACTGTAATCTTATATTATATTAAGCGACGTATGCACAGACCATAACCAAAATATCTATAAAAGTAATGTCCACAGAAGCTACTTTACTGTAATCTTATATTATATTAAGCGTCGTATGCACAGACCATAACCAAAATATCTATAAAAGTAATGTCCACAGAAGCTACTTTACTGTAATCTTATATTATATTAAGCGTCGTATGCACAGACCATAACCAAAATATCTATAAAAGTAATGTCCATAGAAGCTACTTTACTGTAATCTTATATTATATTAAGCGGCGTATGAACAGACCATAACCAAAATATCTATAAAAGTAATGTCCACAGAAGCTACTACTGTAATCTTATATTATATTAAGCGTCGTATGCACAGACCATAACCAAAATATCTATAAAAGTAATGTCCACAGAAGCTACTTTACTGTAATCTTATATTATATTAAGCGTCGTATGCACAATCTCATAACCAAAATATCTATAAAAGTAATGTCCACAGAAGCTACTTTACTGTAATCTTATATTATATTAAGCGTCGTATGCACAGACCATAACCAAAAATATATCTATAAAAGTAATGTCCATAGAAGCTACTTTACTGTAATCTTATATTATATTAAGCGGCGTATGAATACACCATAACCAAAATATCTATAAAAGCAATGTCCACAGAAGCTACTTTACTGTAATCTTATATTATATTAAGCGTCGTATGCACAGACCATAACCAAAATATCTATAAAAGTAATGTCCACAGAAGCTACTTTACTGTAATCTTATATTATATTAAGCGTCGTATGCACAGACCATAACCAAAATATCTATAAAAGTAATGTCCACAGAAGCTACTTTACTGTAATTCATATTATATTAAGCGTCGTATGCAGCCAGCACTACAACTAAAATATCTATAAAAGTAATGTCCATAGAAGCTACTTTACTGTAATCTTATATTATATTAAGCGGCGTATGAACAGACCATAACCAAAATATCTATAAAAGTACGTCCATAGAAGCTACTTTACTGTAATCTTATATTATATTAAGCGGCGTATGAACAGACCATAACCAAAATATCTATAAAAGTAATGTCCACAGAAGCTACTTTACTGTAATCTTATATTATATTAAGTTAACGTATGCACAGACCATAACCAAAATATCTATAAAAGTAATGTCCAATATAGTTACTTTACTGTAATCTTATATTATATTAAGCGTCGTATGCACAGACCATAACCAAAATATCTATAAAAGTAATGTCCACAGAAGCTACTTTACTGTAATCTTATATTATATTAAGCGTCAAGACAGACCATAACCAAAATATCTATAAAAGTAATGTCTATAGAAGCTACTTTTACTGTAATCTTATATTATATTAAGCGGCGTATGAACAGACCATAACCAAAATATCTATAAAAGTAATGTCCAGAAGCTACTTTACTGTAATCTTATATTATATTAAGCGTCGTATGCACAGACCATAACCAAAATATCTGCAAAGTAATGTCCACAGAAGCTACTTTACTGTAATCTTATATTATATTAAGCGTCGTATGCAGACCATAACCAAAATATCTATAAAAGTAATGTCCACAGAAGTTACTTTACTGTAATCTTATATTATATTAAGCGTCGTATGCACAGACCATAACCAAAATATCTATAAAAGTAATGTCCACAGAAGCTACTTTACTGTAATCTTATATTATATTAAGCAATGTATGCACAGACCATAACCAAAATATCTATAAAAGTAATGTCCATATAGAAGCTACTTTACTGTAATCTTATATTATATTAAGCGGCGTATGAACAGACCATAACCAAAATATCTATAAAAGTAATGTCCACAGAAGTCTACTTTACTGTAATCTTATATTATATTAAGCGGCGTATGCACAGACCATAACCAAAATATCTATAAAAGTAATGTCCACAGAAGCTACTTTACTGTAATCTTATATTATATTAAGCGGCGTATGACAGACCATAACCAAAATATCTATAAAAGTAATGTCCACAGAAGCTACTTTACTGTAATCTTATATTATATTAAGCGTCGTATACACAGACCATAACCAAAATATCTATAAAAGTAATGTCCACAGAAGCTACTTTACTGTAATCTTATATTATATTAAGCCGTCGTATGCACAGACCATAACCAAAATATCTATAAAAGTAATGTCCACAGAAGCTACTTTACTGTAATCTTATATTATATTAAGCGTCGTATGCACAGACCATAACCAAAATATCTATAAAAGTAATGTCTAGAAGCTACTTTACTGTAATCTTATATTATATTAAGCGACGTATGCACAGACCATAACCAAAATATCTATAAAAGTAATGTCCACAGAAGCTACTTTACTGTAATCTTATATTATATTAAGCGTCGTATGCACAGACCATAACCAAAATATCTATAAAAGTAATGTCCACAGAAGCTACTTTACTGTAATCTTATATTATATTAAGCGTCGTATGCACAGACCATAACCAAAATATCTATAAAAGTAATGTCCACAGAAGCTACTTTGTAATCTTATATTATATTAAGCGACGTATGCACAGACCATAACCAAAATATCTATAAAAGTAATCACACAGAAGCTACTTTACTGTAATCTTATATTATATTAAGCGTCGTATGCACAGACCATAACCAAAATATCTATAAAAGTAATGTCCACAGAAGCTACTTTACTGTAATCTTATATTATATTAAGCGTCGTATGCACAGACCATAACCAAAATATCTATAAAAGTAATGTCAGAGAAGCTACTTTACTGTAATCTTATATTATATTAAGCGTCGTATGCACAGACCATAACCAAAATATCTATAAAAAGTAATGTCAAGAGAAGCTACTTTACTGTAATCTTATATTATATTAAGCGTCGTATACACAGACCATAACCAAAATATCTATAAAAGTAATGTCCACAGAAGCTACTTTACTGTAATCTACTATTATATTAAGCGTCGTATGCACAGACCATAACCAAAATATCTATAAAAGTAATGTCCACAGAAGCTACTTTACTGTAATCTTATATTATATTAAGCGTCATGCACAGACCATAGCAAAATATCTATAAAAGTAATGTCCAGAGAAGCTACTTTACTGTAATCTTATATTATATTAAGCGTCGGCTGCACAGACCATAACCAAAATATCTATAAAAGTAATGTCCAGAGAAGCTACTTTGCTGTAATCTTATATTATATTAAGCGTCGTATGCACAGACCATAACCAAAATATCTATAAAAGTAATGTCCACAGAAGCTACTTTACTGTAATCATATATTATATTAAGCGTCGTATGCACAGACCATAACCAAAATATCTATAAAAGTAATGTCCACAGAAGCTACTTTACTGTAATCTTATATTAAGCGTCGTATGCACAGACCATAACCAAAATATCTATAAAAAGTAATGTCCACAGAAGCTACTTTACTGTAATCTTATATTATATTAAGCGTCGTATGCACAGACCATAACCAAAATATCTATAAAAGTAATGTCCAGAGAAGCTACTTTACTGTAATGTATATTATATTAAGCGTCGTATACACAGACCATAACCAAAATATCTATAAAAGTAATGTCAGAGAAGCTACTTTACTGTAATCTTATATTATAGTAAGCGTCGTATGCACAGACCATAACCAAAATATCTATAAAAGTAATGTCCACAGAAGCTACTTTACTGTAATCTTATATTATATTAAGCGTCGTATGCACAGACCCTGGCAAATATCTATAAAAGTAATGTCCACAGAAGCTACTTTACTGTAATCTTATATTATATTAAGCGTCGTATGCACAGACCATAACCAAAATATCTATAAAAGTAATGTCCAGAGAAACTACTTTACTGTAATCTTATATTATATTAAGCGTCGTATGCACAGACCATAACCAAAATATCTATAAAAGTAATGTCCAGAGAAGCTACTTTACTGTAATCTTATATTATATTAAGCGTCGTATGCACAGACCATAACCAAAATATCTATAAAAGTAATGTCCAGAGAAGCTACTTTACTGTAATCTTATATTATATTAAGCGTCGTATGCACAGACCATAACCAAAATATCTATAAAAGTAATGTCCACAGAAGCTACTTTACTGTAATCTTATATTAAGCGTCGTATGCACAGACCATAACCAAAATATCTATAAAAGTAATGTCCACAGAAGCTACTTTACTGTAATCTTATATTATATTAAGCGTCGTATGCACAGACCATAACCAAAATATCTATAAAAGTAATGTCCAGAGAAGCTACTTTACTGTAATCTTATATTATATTAAGCGTCGTATGCACAGACCATAACCAAAATATCTATAAAAGTAATGTCAAGCTACTTTACTGTAATCTTATATTATATTAAGCGTCGTATGCACAGACCATAACCAAAATATCTATAAAAGTAATGTACACAGAAGCTACTTTACTGTAATCTTATATTATATTAAGCGTCGTATGCACAGACCATAACCAAAATATCTATAAAAAAGTAATGTCACACAGAAGCTACTTTACTGTAATCTTATATTATATTAAGCGTCGTATGCACAGACCATAACCAAAATATCTATAAAGTAATGTCCAGAGAAGCTACTTTACTGTAATCTTATATTATATTAAGCGTCGTATGCAGACCATAACCAAAATATCTATAAAAAGTAATGTCCAGAGAAGCTACTTTACTGTAATCTTATATTATATTAAGCGTCGTATGCACAGACCATAACCAAAATATCTATAAAAGTAATGTCCACAGAAGCTACTTTACTGTAATCTTATATTATATTAAGCGTCATGCACAGACCATAACCAAAATATCTATAAAAGTAATGTCCACAGAAGCTACTTTACTGTAATCTTATATTATATTAAGCGACGTATGCACAGACCATAACCAAAATATCTATAAAAGTAATGTCCACAGAAGCTACTTTACTGTAATCTTATATTATATTAAGCGTCGTATGCACAGACCATAACCAAAATATCTATAAAAGTAATGTCCACAGAAGCTACTTTGTAATCTTATATTATATTAAGCGGCGTATGCACAGACCATAACCAAAATATCTATAAAAGTAATGTCCACAGAAGCACTACTTTACTGTAATCTTATATTATATTAAGCGTCGTATACCAGACCATAACCAAAATATCTATAAAAGTAATGTCCACAGAAAGCTACTTTACTGTAATCTTATATTATATTAAGCGGCGTATGCACAGACCATAACCAAAATATCTATAAAAGTAATGTCCACAGAAGCTACTTTACTGTAATCTTATATTATATTAAGCGTCGTACAGACCATAACCAAAATATCTATAAAAGTAATGTCCACAGAAGCTACTTTACTGTAATCTTATATTATATTAAGCGTCGTATGCACAGACCATAACTTAAGAAATATCTATAAAGTAATGTCCACAGAAGCTACTTTACTGTAATCTTATATTATATTAAGCGACGTATGCACAGACCATAACCAAAATATCTATAAAAGTAATGTCCACCGACTACTTTACTGTAATCTTATATTATATTAAGCGTCGTATGCACAGACCATAACCAAAATATCTATAAAAGTAATGTCCACAGAAGCTACTTTAC
>JBBBDQ010002019.1:377500-425000 GCA_037127315.1 Ascarosepion bandense
CATCTTCAGAGAGATTATAGGGACGTTAACAGAAAGATTCATGTGTCTCATGTATATCGAAAGCTTAGAACCAGCATAAAAAATCATCCAAACGTTGGACAATTTTTGTTTTTATTTTCTGAAATTAAAGCTAAAATACGATGTTTAGAACGGCTTATCATTAAACATAATAGACATTCATTGACTGTTATATTTAATAGTATATGTTTAGAAAATTATCTGCTGCCTCGATGCACACACACACACACACACACACACACACACACACACACACACACACACACACACACACACACACACATATATATATGTATATAATAACAAATAATTTCAAATTGTCGGTTTGTTTATGTCCATTTCGTTAATATTCTTTCTTGTTGCAAAAATAATGGCTGATTTTAGAAACACAATTTTATTTTTAAAAAAATTAAATGTACAAATAAATTAGTCAAAATACGAGCCATGAGCAGCTATACACCTCCGCCATCAATCGCGGCATTATTTTTTCCTCGTTGATAAAAAGCTATTGGCTGTGATGCAACGAAATCTTTAAAAGTTGATTCCACCTCTGTTTTGGACCTAAAAATTTTACCGTGTAAAAGTGTACTTAAGAGCTTAAAAATGATAATCAGTGGATGAATGGTCAGAAGAATATGGAGGATTTGGTAAACTTTCGTATTCCAAGTCTGTGAGTTTCTGTAACGTCGTTTTTGTAACATGTGGTCACGCATTATCGTGGAGCAGACTTGGACTCCGTCGATTCATCAATGGGGGTCTCATTTTTTGGAGACGTGAATGCATGGGAGTAGATAGATCTATCTATCGCCCGGTTCACACTCCACCCACGTCTATTGAACAGGTTAAGAGGCTCATCCCTTGTTCCCGGTTTAGGATGTGGTTTCCGGCTTTCTCTTTTCCAATCTTCTCACTTTGTTTTTTTTTGAATTGGAGTAGATAGATCTATCTATCGCCCGGTTCACACTCCACCCACGTCTATTGAACAGGTTAAGAGACTCATCCCTTGTTCCCTGCTTAGGATGTGGTTTCCGGATTTCTCTTTTCAAATCTTCTCACTTTGTTTTTTTTTTTTCAATTGGAGTAGATAGATCTATCTATCGCCCGGTTCACACTCCACCCACGTCTATTGAACAGGTTAAGAGGCTCATCCCTTGTGCCCTGTTTAGGATGTGGTTTCCGGCTTTCTCTTTTCCAATCTTTTCACTATTACGTAGACCCTGCACATTAGTGGGGTTACCGCCTTGCTCGGGGTGATACGATTAAAAAAAAAAATCAGCAAGTTGATTGCAGTAAATTTCTGTATTTATGCCCTGATTGGCTCCAGCAATCTGTAGTGGATAACACCAATTGCAGACCACCAGGTAGCCACCATCATCTTTTGCTGATGCAACTTTGACTTTGAGAAAAGTTTGGGAGACTCATCACGATCAAGCCTTTGACCTGATCGTTTGCGTTTATTATAAAGGTTCCAGTTTTCATCACAACTGATTATTCGGTCAGAAAAGGGATCATTGATGTTACGCAGAATGTGCATTGAACACATTTGAAAACGTATACACTACCAGCCATAATTATTAGGCTACTCCAGTATTTTAAAAAATGATGTATTTCATACTATTTTTTAGTATTTATTGCCAAGAGAATAATTGTAAATAAAAATAGAATGGCTCTTTTGTTAATAATACTTAATAACACATGCATCAAATGAATTTATAAGTTTGGGAACCACTGCGTTAGAGAAAAAACCTCTTCACAGCGTCCGCCATCGACGAGGCACTGCTACTTAAGATTTATGCTCTCACGATCTTCAGGCAGAAAGGAGAGTAGGGACCTGGAATTAATGTCCAATTACGGGGGGGGGGGACACCCTAACATATTGCATCACGGGAAAAAATATAGACTAAACTATCGCCCGGTTTACACTCCACCCACGTCTATTGAACGAGTGAAGAGGCTTATCCCTTGTTTCCTGTTTAGGATGTGGTTTCCGGCTTTCTCTTTTCCAAAATTTTACTCTTATTTTTTTCTTTTCTCTTTTTTTTTTCAATTGGAGTAGACTAAACTATCGCCCGGTTTACACTCCACCCACGTCTATTGAACAAGTGAAGAGGCTTATCCCTTGTTTCCTGTTTAGGATGTGGTTTCCGGCTTTCTCTTTTCCAAAATTTTACTCTTATTTTTTTCTTTTCTCTTTTTTTTTTTCAATTGGAGTAGACTAAACTATCGCCCGGTTTACACTCTACCCTCGTCTCTTGAACGGGTGAAGAAACTCATCCCTTGTTTCCTGTTCAGGATGTGGTTTCCGGCTTTCTCTTTTCAAATCTTTTCAATCTTACGTAGCCCCCTGCACGTCAGTGACGTTACCGCCTTGCTCGGGGTGATATGATTAAAAAAATTGAAATAAAGAAAAGAATCTTGTGCATGGGCCTAGTTGAGCCTAGGCAACTACACTAATCGAAAAAATATATGTTTGTAGAATTAGTTATATTGAAAAGCTCGATAGATTAACAGGTGTAAATACAATTTCAAATTTATATTTACAAACGCAGCAAGGTTATTTGAATTTTTAGTTATTGTGCAGAGCTTGTTACATTGACATTTTTGATTTTGGAATTTTGATGTGAACATTAGCGTGTATAAATATGAATTTATAAAATAGATATTCTATGATCTGCATAATCATTTTACGGGAAGTGCCGATGAGTGATTAAAAAATACGAATCTCTGAGTTGATCTTCGATAAATATTAAATCATTTTTCTTCTATTTAAACAATATTAAAAATAATAATGACAATATTAATAATAATAATAATAAGAAGAAGAAGAAGAAGAAGAAGAAGAAAAAGAAGAAGATGAAAAATAATGATGATTCATGCAACTCTCCCAATATTTTTTAACATATACATAAGTGCGAGAATTAAAAAAAACGGAAAGCAAAGGCACAATATTTGACAATGTTCAACAACATTTGGACAGTATGTCTGCCTTCAAGTTATTTTTAAAAATTGTAAACAAGCAGAAAAAACATTAAAAAATCTATATAAAATGATAAGCCCCTATCTAGGCAAGCGACGTTCTGCGAAAACTTACATTTTTATACATGTATTCATTCTTAAACATAACTTGAAGAAGGCAGACATAATGTCGAAAGGTTTAACATTCTCAAACAGTATATTTTTCCTTTACTTTTTCTTTTCAAATTGCACTTTTTTGTAATAAATTGTAATATAATTGTAATAATAATAATAATAATAATAATAATAATAATAATATATACATATATAGTATTATATATATATATCTAAATGAATAAGGAAAGAAGAATATATTTGCAACGTTTAAAACAGTGCTCAATATAAAAATACAGCAATGAATATTTATTATAAATTATACTTTTGAACATGTATAAACTACAAACTACTACAAAATTAGACAATTTGTTTCAACATTGAAAGAAAAATGACTCATCAGATCATTATTAACTACCTGATGAGACATTGTTCTTTCAATGTCGAAAAGAAAAATGTGCAATTTCATAGTAGATTGTAGTTTGTTCATTTTCTAAATTCCAATTTATATATATATATATATATATATATATATATAAATTTATATATATATATATATTATAAGTTATAGTTTAGAATATGTACAAATTATAATTGACTACAAAAGTGCACGTTTTGTTTCGACATCGAAAAAACAATGTCACATCAGCTAATTAATAATGATGGTACTAAACGTTATTTTGAAAAAGAGGATTAAAAAATCTCACTTTCCCTTTATTTTTGGTTGGTTGGTTGGTTCATTTAACCAGCATATCAACCTTCATTAGGTCATTAATGCTGAAAATCGTTTTTTGATTTGTTTTATTTAGTTTAGTTGTTTTATTGCTTTTGTTTGCAAGAGTCATTGGGATTTGTTTTTAAGGGAAGGGTCCCCAAGTCTTACTCTTGTTATTTAACCCATAACTGGAGGGAAGGGACGGATTAATACCTTTCCCAAGGGTACCAGTGCTTAAGTGAATGCAGGGTATTCAACTGGAATTCGAACTCGGCTCACCGATTTCTCTTTCCGAGATAATATCCACTGCACCACAACGCACATCCGTCACTAAACGCTTACAGCACCTGGTATTCCCAAGCGGTCACCCATCTAAGTACTGACCAGGCTCAACGTTGCTTAACTTCGATGATCGAGCGAGAACCAGTGTATTCAACATGATAGGCCGTAAGCCTCTTTATTTTTGGAAAATTTGACAAGGTAAAGAGGATAGAAATGAAGTGAAAAAATGAAAATCGAGATAAGGTGGTAAAATCAAAACGAAAGAAAGATACGTAAGAAATAAAGAAAAGAAAGAGGAAAGAGCCGATGATAACGACTCAGAAATAGACCCAAAATTTGGTAGGAAGTGAAATATAAATAGATACACATAAGGTTCACGCGACGTCTGGGCTTAACAAAAAGAAAGAAGTTAGAAAATATATGGCGTGAAGAAAGTGTTGGGGAATGACAGTAGAAGACGTTAAAGAAATAGAAATGTTACTTGTTCACCACTGCTGGGGCCTGGTATTGAACTCACAACTCGTTAAGTCACGTCACAGGAACTGAGCAACGTCTATATCCAGTTGTGAGTTGCGAGTTCAATACCAGGCTACAGCAGTAGTGAACAAGTAATTTACAGTGTTAGAGGGAGATAACAAATAGAAATGTTACTTGTTCACCACTGCTGGGGCCTGGTATTGAACTCACAACCCTTTAAGTCAAGTGACAGGAACTGAGCAACGTCTATATCCAGTTGTGAGTTGCGAGTTCAATACCAGGCTACAGCAGTAGTGAACAAGTAACTTACAGTGTTAGAGGGAGATAACAAATAGAAATGTTACTTGTTCACCACTGCTGGGGCCTGGTATTGAACTCACAACTCTTTAAGTAACGTCACAGGAACTGAGCAACGTCTATATCCAGTTGTGAGTTGCGAGTTCAATACCAGGCTATAGCAGTAGTGAACAAGTAACTTACAGGGTTAGAGGGAGATAACTCATGATTACCATAAAAGGCACTACTACGCAAGGAATGGAGTTCATATACCCTAGTGATTCTAATAAAGGGTTCGGTTAAAAATTTCTAGCACCTGAAGAAGGCCGGAGCGTAAAACGGTCGAAACGTCGTACAAATGGTAACAAAGACGAGGACAATAATTCGATTAATGTAAATACTGTACTACTAGAAATTTGATATTTTGTTGCCATGAATATTGCATCGTTTGTTTGGATCAGCAACTGTGGCTTGCTAATTTTAAGATGAGAGAAATGATGACCAGCCTTCCGATTCCCACGTTTGGCCTTGTGCCATATTTTTTGTATCTTTACAATAATAAATATCATAGTTTCAGCAGAGTTCCGAGGAAGTTCTGACACTGTACCGTTGGAGTCAGTCGAAACATAATATTATAATCGTTAGTAGCGAGTTTTAACACACACGATTTAAAGTATTTGCCTAACATAATTCAAGAAACCACCTTCTTATGTGACATCTTTATTAAGTACATAGGCGATCATGGCTCTCCCCAATGTCCTGTATTTTTATTTTAAAGCATTGTTTGACGTTTTGCTATACATCTTTTTTCTGTCATTAGTTTACACGAATTTGGTAGGTTGTTTGCTACTCCACCTATACTTAATATGTCCTATGTGTATCAGATTCTCCAAGCCGTCTTTCATTATCATGCCTTGCAGAAAACTGTAATTGCCTCTCTTTTTTATTTAGTACAAGTATTTTAGCTAAAGGATGTGCGTTGTGGTACAGTGGATATCGGCTCGGAACGAGAAAACGGGGAGCCGAGTTCGAATTCTAGTTGAATCCATTGTATTTCCTTACGCGCAAATACCCTTGGGAAAGGTATTAATCCATCTCTTCCTTCAAGTTATGGGTTAAATAACAGGAAAGATTGGGTTCTATAGCCTTGGTCGGCAACCAGTCTACCGCAGAAAGCAATGGCAACCTACTGCGGGATAATCTTCTGCCCAGTCAGTCATGTCTCTTTCGAGACATAACCGCCCAAGCGTGTATCACGTATCACTTAACTGACGGATTTTATCTAAAACAACAATTTCTCCTTCTCATAACCAGCTTAGATATTGTAGTTGAGTCATCATTAAATAAAACAACGATTACAAACATACTCCGACAACTACTTCATAATGATTTTAGACGAATA
This sequence comes from Ascarosepion bandense, assembly GCA_037127315.1. Lineage (NCBI taxonomy): Eukaryota > Metazoa > Mollusca > Cephalopoda > Sepiida > Sepiidae > Ascarosepion > Ascarosepion bandense. Next base: position 383,740 of record JBBBDQ010002019.1, read on the forward strand.
TTGTTAAGGTTTGTTGTTCTAAGTCTTCGGACATATATACCATTAGACATTTGTGAAAGTAAATTAAAACTAGAATCTATAAACATAACTTCTTCTTCTATGTGCTCTGTCCATTCAGAACGTAGGCGATCATGGTCTCCATGTCTCCCTATCTCTTGTGGCGCTTAGTATGTTTGCTCCTGTTACTCCTGGCAACCCCCGTTCCGTCATCCACCTGATCAGGCCCTGCAAATATGTTATCCGCTGCCTTCCTCTGTCTCTCCTTCCTTCTATCTGGCCAGTTAGTATCAGGTTCTCCAAGCTATCCTTCCTTATTGCATGTCCCAGGAACTTCAGTTGTCTCTTCCTGATGCTCAGTATTAATTTCCTTTTTGTTGCCATTCTTTCCAACACCTCATCTTTGCTTGCATGCTCAGTCCACGATATCCGCAGCATCCTTCTGTAGAACCACATTATGACTCTGCAAAATGTCGAAACAGAACATATCCAGTCTGAAAGATGGCTAATTCTGCAAGGAATGGCCAAGAATACCAATTCTACTGGGATTGCTCAAGAATGTCAATTCTGCAAGGATTGGTCGAGAATGCCAATTCTACAAGGAATGGTAAAGAATACAAACTTAGAGATGCAGAAGACGTATCAAAGACAGTAACAAAAGTATGTTGGTTGTGATACATGCAAAAAAAAGCCTCAACTTGATATTAGATGTCAAAGAGGTGAAAATTATTTCAGAATACGGAGAAAATTCATTATAAAAAGAATTAATAATTCTGGAACTAAAAGAACATTAATTCTCTCTAATTTATGCTTAAATCAGTTTCACTAACGCTGAGTAAAAGATCAAACTCGAATATATATATATATATATAGCCAATACGCGCATTTGAATAGATATTCTGTATTTAATCAAACAGTATATTCATATATTTATTTCTACCGGCCTGATAATCAGGCTGATAGGTATAAATATATGAGTAATGTTCAACGTTGTGGTATAGTGGCTATCGGCTCGGAACGAGAAACCGGGGAGCCGAGTTCGAATTCCAGTTGAATCCATTGCATTCACTTACGCGCAAATACCCATGGGAAAGGTATTAATCCGTCTCTTCCTTCCAGTTATGGGTTAAATAGCAGGGCAGATTGGGTTCTATAGCCTTGGTCGGCAACCAGTCTACCGCAGAAAGCAATGGCAACCTACTGCGGGATAATCTTACGCCCAGTCAGTCATGTCTCGAAAGAGACATGACCGTCCAAGCGTGTATCACGTATGGCACTTAACTGACTGACTTAAAACTATTTCGTTAATTTTGGGGATTTTTTGTAACACACACACACACACACACACACACACACACACACACATAGAAGGTGTCCAAGTTCGCGTGCAGTTTAAAAAATTCATAACCTTTGTATTTGCGATAGAAATAATTTGCAAGAGTATTAGAAAGAAGTAAATCTATATTTTATAAGGTTTTATTGAAATTTTATTTAAGTTTCCACATGTCCTCCATCATTAACAATACAAAGGGTAACACCATTTTGTATTTCACGGAAAACATTTGCCAACTGATTTACAGTAATGCCTGAAATCACATTCGTTATTTTAGCTTTCAAATCTTCTAATGAATTAGGTTTGGTTGCATACACAATTGTTTTCAGATGTCCCCATGTTTATTTTTTTCTCAGTTGAAACCATGGATCAAACTAATTCTGAAAAAAAAGTAAATGTTTTTTTTTTTACTTTTCTAAGAAGTGTTGTAAATTTTGTGGTAAATTATTCAATAACTATACTTAAAACTAGGTATATTAAACTTTATAAGGTTTTTTTACAGATTATTTCTATCACAAATACAAATAAATTTATAGATGTTTTAGAGTGGACATGAAACTTAGGGACACCTTGTATATATATGGGGGGTGAGGAGGGTATAGAATATTTCATTTGTATATTTTACAATATCTTTAATCCATGTCATCCATATAATATTTTAAACACTCCATTGGATTAATGGTCTTAGTGTGGTGCAGTAGATATCGGCTCGGAACGAGAAATCGGGGAGCCGAGTTCCAATTCCAGTTGAATTCATTGCATTTCACTTATGCGCAAATACCTTTCGGAAAGGTATTAATCCTTCTCTTCCTTCCAGTTATGGGTTAAATAACAGGACAGATTGGGTTCTATAGCCTTGGCTGGCAACCAGTCTACCGCAGAAAGCAATGGCAACCTACTGCGGGATAATCTTCTGCCCAGTCAGTCATGTCTCTTTCGAGACATGATCGCCCAAGCGTGTATCACGTATGGCACTTAACTGACTGACTATAAAAAAGGCATTGTTTTAACCTTTGTACTTTCGAGTTAATCTTAAACTGTTGCAATTTGTCTCTCTCAAACAAACGAGAGTTAAATCTTGTGATCCATCAGGACAGTCAGACGGAAGTTCACATATCGAAGTGAAGCTAACTCTGTTCTTTCGCGTTGGGATATGTCCATATTTAGTACCAAACACTTGTAACGTCATTGTCTGTTGGCCTTTCTTTAGCGCTAACACGACCCTAACATCGGTTTTGTGCCGGACAAGATACGCAAACAGGAAGAGAAGTGAAAAAATTGCGTGGTGTGAGGGTGAATACATATGGTAGGTAAGAATGGAAAATTATTCTGTTTGTTTGTAAAATAAGCCGATAAACGTAGTAGGCAGATGGCTATGTCAATTACCCTCTCTCTCTCTCTCTCTCTAAATACACACACTTGCACACACATATATGTAGATACATGCATATATACTGTGTTTCCTATACGCCACCACACACACAGGAAGTTATACATGAATAGAAGACCCTCGATTAGTACGGCTAATGTGTACCTCAAAAGATACATACAAATCGAAAACTCATTAATCTCATATGAAATCAGACAATTCGAATTTGAAATTTTAGTCTCATTTACAATTAATTTTCAGTTTTTAATTAAAATATAGGTATAGATTTATCTATCGCCCGGTTCACACTCCACCAACATCTATTGAAGTGGTTAAGAGGCTCATCCCTTGTTCCCTGTTTAGGATGTGGTTTCCGGTTTTCTTTTTCCAATCTTTTCACTTTGTTTTTTTTTTCAATTGGAGTAGATAGATCAATCTATCGCCCGGTTCACACTCCACCTACGTCTATTGAACAGGTTAAGAGACTCATCGCTTGTTCCCTGTTTAGGATGTGGTTTCCGGCTTTCTCTTTTCCAATCTTTTCACTTTGTTTTTTTTTTTTAATTGGAGTAGATAGATCTATCTATCGCCCGGTTCACACTCCACCCACGTCTATTGAACAGGTTAAGAGACTCATCCCTTGTTCCCTGTTTAGGATGTGGTTTCCGGCTTTCTCTTTTCCAATCTTTTCACTTTGTTTTTTTTAGCTGTTGGAGTAGATAGATCAATCTATCGCCCGGTTCACACTCCACCCACGTCTATTGAACAAGTTAAGAGGCTTATCCCTTGTTCCTTGTTTAGGATGTGTTTTCCGGCTTTCTCTTTTCCAATCTTTTCACTCTTTTCTTTTTTTTCAATTGGTGTAGATAGATCTATCTATCGCCCGGTTCACACTCCACCCACGTCTATTGAACAAGTGAAGAGGCTCATTCCTTGTTCCTTGTTTAGGATGTGGTTTCCGGTTTTCTCTTTTCCAATCTTTTCACTCCTACGTAGCCCCCTGCGCTTCAGTGGCGTTACCGCCTTGCTAGGGGTGATATGACTAAAAAAATATAAGACGAGCATTATAGTCCGGTGATGCTCGGGTGTAATGAAAGCTTTAAAACTAATCCATGGTCCTGGAGCTCAGACTCTTTGGACGTTGGCACGAAAGACTAAAAAGCAATAGTTGTTTCCAGTTAATGCGAAGCCGTGGACTGAAAGGAAAATGAATGGATCTAAGTCAATTTTGAAGTTTGTTGAGAATCGGATAAAAATTGTGTAAAAGACATACAGACAGATAAACAGACACATTCACAAGAATCTTGCCTTATATATATATATATATATATATATATATATATATATATATATATATATTTAGTATATCGAGGCAGCAAGTAATTTTCTAGACATATGCTATTAAATATAAGAGACAATGAATGTCTATTATGTTTAATCATGAGCCGTTCTAAACGACGTATTTTTGCTTTAATTTCAGTTGAAAATAAAGACAAAAATTCTCCAACATTTGGATAATTATTTATTGGTTTTCTTCTAAGCTTTCGGCTCACATGAGCCATCTTCAAAGAGGTTGTTTAAACTGAAGTTAATAGTGTGATGTTTATTTTGATGTAAACCATTATTATTCTTCCAAATCTATATTTTATAAAGAATTACACAACATTAAGCAAACACTAGTCAATAATGGATTTCCTAACTCCGTTATTGATCAACAAATTAAAATGTATCTCAACAAACTTAACAATAGCTCTAACAATAATGATAATATTATTAATAATAATGGTTTACATCAAAATAAACATAACACTATTAACTTATACTATTGCAACCAAATACATAATAATTATAAACAAGATGAAAAAACTCTCAAATACATAATACGTAGAAATGTTAAACCAGTCGAAAGTAATAATCAAATTAAACTCATTATATATTATAAAAAGTTTAAAACAATTGACCTCATAGTCTATAATAACCCAACAGGCACTAAACTAAATTCTTTACAAAAAACCAATGTAGTGTACCAATTTACATGCCCATTCAGAGATTGCATCTCTGATACTAATCAAAAACCTAGTACATATATTGGTTTTACCACAACCACGCTCTCCCGTAGACTTACATGTCATCTTTCTGATCAGAGTACTATTAAACAACATTTCTCTGAAAAACATAAACATGTAGGTAATATCAGACAGATTTTGGTCAACAATACGGTGATCCTTACTCATACACACAGTAAGAGGAACCTGCAGATATTGGAGGCCATGTACATCAAATCAAAACAACCAACACTCAATAAAATCAACTTTAAAACAGGAAATAACATATTACATTGCATTTGACTAGATGGTTTTGTTGTCATTTCGCGCTATCCCGCGGTGTGACGTCATAAAACCGCATCGCAAACTTAAGAACTGCGTTTATTATTTTTGGTAACTATTGCCGTTGCCAAGCGGAGTTTTATGTCAACACAAAATAAAATCGTCGGTGATGGTGGATTTTATAATATTTCAGTTTAAACAACCTCTCTAAAGATGGCTCATGTGAGCCGAAAGCTTAGAAAAAAACCAATAAATAATTATCCAAATGTTGGAGAATTTTTGTCTTTATTTTCAACTGAAATTAAAGCAAAAATACGACGTTTAGAACGGCTCATGATTAAACATAATAGACATTCATTGTCTCTTGTATTTAACAACGTATGTTTAGAAGATATATATATATATATATATATATATATATATATATATATATATATATATATTATATCGGTTGTCTGAACTATTGTAAGAACTGCAAGCTTGGAACTTCTGAATATCCTTTCTTATGTCTTTGTCTATGAGTGTATCAAAGTTGATTAAAATCGCACCACTCCTTCTATTACCCGATTTTTTCGATTATCGATTTTCAATATTTAAAGTGGGTACGTCGACACAAAATCCAGCTAAGAACACTCGCAGACGCTTATAGTACAACTGTGTAAATTTTTCAAGAAACTCGGTTCAGCCGTTTCGAAATCTATAGGCAACGGACACACACACACACACACACACACACACACACACACACACACACACACACACACACACACACAAAGTTCCAAGTCATGACTGACTGGGCAGAAGATTCTCCCGCAGTTGGTTACCATTGCTTTCTGTGGTAGACTGGTTGCCAGCCAAGGCTGTAGAACCCCATCTGTTCTAATAACTGGAGGGAAGAGACGGACTAATACCTTTCCCAAAGGTATTTGTGCGTAAGTGAATGCAAGGAATTCAACTGGAATTTGAACTCGGTTCCCTGATTTGTCGTTTCGAGTTGATATCCACTGCACTACAACGTACATCCGCACATTGGTATCATCATTCAGTCAGTTAAGTGCCATGGGGGATACAAGCTTTCGGTGATCATGTCTAAAAAGAGCCATGACTGGTCAGAAAATTTTCCCGCAGTCGGTTGCCATTACTTTCTGCGGTAGACTGGTTTTTAACCACGACTGTAGAACCCAATCTGTTTTGTTGTTTGACTCATAACTAGAGGGAGAAGATATGTATTATATTATTAAGTAGTAATTAGAGGGGGATCAGTTTACTACTTCAAAACAATAAAAAACTAATCCCTCACTTTATGCCTAGTAGAAGCCTTAATCATGTTTCTAACTATTATATTCAGTCAGTTAAGTGCCATACACTTGGGTGATCAAAAAAGACAAGACTAACTGGGCTGAAGATTTTCCCGCAGTAGGTTGCTATTACATTCCGAACTTAGTCACTGATGCCTCCTCAACAGGTGTTTACTCGTGCAACCAGACTGGCAACTGGGTCCCACCCATTCACAGTCAGGTTAGCCAAATGCAGACGACAATTCTACTCCTGCAGCTTCTTCTCTCGCACTTCCCGCCTGTGGAACTCGCTCCCATATTCTTGCTTTCCTGACGGCTCCAACCTCCAGAAATTTAAATGCAAAGTCAACACTCATCTACTAACCACTGGACTCTAGCTCTCTCCCCACCCCTGTATAACCTTCCCTTTCTCTCCACCTATGTATTTGTCATCGCACCTGCTTTCTATTGTTCCTTTCTAACTAGCTTGTACTCCTCACTCTTTTCTAATTAATCTTTCTACATTTATGTAACCCCCTGCACATCAGTGGCGTTTCCTCCTTGCTCGGGGTGAAATGATTAAAAAAAAATGTAGACTCGTTGCCAAACAAGAATATAGAACCTAATCTGTCCTGCCATTTAACCCATAGCTGAAGGGATAAGTGTCGGATTAATACCTTCCCCAAGGTTATTTGCGCGTAAGTGAACGCAAGGAATTCAACTGGAATTCGAAGTTGGCTCCCCAATTTGTCGTTCCGAGCCGATAGCCATTTCACCACAACGCACATCCTTCCAAATTTTGTCCGTTGTCAAGAGAAGTCAGTACGAGTTACTTTTGAAGTCTTTTAAGAACAGTCAAATATTACTTCACTTGGAAATAAACAATGCAGTTATTAATAAGAAGATTTTAAATGAAAGCATACACGATTCCCGCATCATTCTTTCATAGTCAGCCCAATATTGTGTTACATTTTGATCCCAGCCCAATAGATAGTGAATAAAGTAAGTGATTTATTTGAATAGCACTGGCTAATCGGTCAGTTAATGCCGAAAGTTTCTTTATAAGGGAACAGCTTTATTTAGTCTTCCTTGTATTTCTTCTACTCTTATCCAACGCTTTAAAATAATCTGTTTTTTGGCTTTTGACAAACATTCTACAATTTAAAACAATTCCGCTGGGAAAGGACACAATAACGTTATCCCTCTCCAAAATATAGAAATAATGCGCATATTTTATTTGAATTTAAGTTTTGTTTTGACGGCGTATCAACCTCTGTGAGTTATTAAATACCAAAAAGGTGGGGGTTTAAGATTTTTTTAATGTTTCGTTATAGTCAGATTTTAATGGAAATTTTTTAATTTTTTTTTTATTTTAGAAAAATGAAGATGTCTTCTAGTTTGGTATTCAAAAATGTATTGCTTGTAATAATATTTTTTTTACAAAAAATGTATTATGACAATAATTTTTTTTCTTTAAAAGTATTTGTATATATAAAAGTATTTGCATATATAAGATTTTATATAATATATATAAAATATATATTATATAAAATAACACACACACACACACACACACACACACACACACACACACATATATATATATATATATATATACAGTATATATGCATATATAAAATAATATATGCATATATATGTATATATATATATATATATATATATATATATATATATATAAAATAAGAAGATTAACGAAATGGTTACTAACAACCAACAATTTGAAATGATTTGTTTGAACATTATTTTTGATCGATACTCGTATTTAAGAAGATATTCTGTTTATAATCAAACAGTATTATATATTTATTTCTACCGGCCTGATTATTTACAATAATCATCATGTTACGGAAATTAACGAAGATTAACGAAACTGGTTATGAACAACCGACAATTTGAAATGATTTGTTTGAACATTATTTTTGATCGATACTCGTATTTAAGTAGATATTCTGTTTATAATCAAACAGTATTATATATTTATTTCTACTGGCCTGATTATTTACAATAATCATCATGTTACGGAAATTAACGAAGATTAACGATACTGGTTATAAACAACCGACAATTTGAAATGATTTGTTTAAACATTATTTTTGATCGATACTCGTATTTAAGAAGATATTCTGTTTATAATCAAACAGTATTATATATTTATTTCTACCGGCCTGATTATTTACAATAATCATCATGTTACGGAAATTAACGAAGATTAACGAAACTGGTTATGAACAACCGACAATTTGAAATGATTTGTTTGAACATTATTTTTGATCGATACTCGTATTTTAGTAGATATTCTGTTTATAATCAAATGTATTATAACCCCCCCCCCCCAAAAAAAAAGAACATTATTTTTAGGGGTCATTTCCATGATTATTTTCGATTATTTTTAGAGAAATTACAAAAGTGATATATTGAAATTCTTACGATATGAAAAATAAATAAATACACTAAAGAAATCATTGAGTTTTTAAATTCAAAATTAATATTTTTAAGAGTTGTTTTTAATTCATTTAAAATCTGTGTATCACTAATAATTTTTATTCAATTTGAATTGACACTCGACCGACCTTAGAACGCGCGTTTCATTCATTCAAACCCTGTGTGCAAACTAAAGAATCTCCATTAAAAGCGTGACGAAGCACTGAATGATCAAGTACAGTGGAACTTGTTGTACAAGAGCACAAAATATTTATTCACAAAAATATTTATTAAATGGACTTAAAAAAAAGTATACGGTTTCCTTTTTTTCTTAGAAGTGAGGTTATATAGCAAAAGAGAATCTGAGATAATACAAGAAAAAAAAAACAAACAAAACATACAAAAAACAGACAGTGATCGTGGGTGGGAGGTAGAGAAACAGATATATATATATATATATATATATATATATATATATATATATATATATATATATACCCAGATAGGAATAGAGTAGATAGATACACAAATAAAGGAAGGAAAGAGATATACATTTGAGAAAGTGACATAATTGTGATGTTCTCAATCCCTGAATTTCTCCAAGTCAGTACAGAGACTGCTATAAATCTCTTGAACATGTCAAATGCAATACATGTTGTACAAAACAGCCGATGTTTGACCGTGAGGTGAACTCAGGCAATGTACATTTCAACAAGAAATAACAGTTTGACACCACACTACAATAACAAAATAATGAGGACGTGTTCCTGACTCAGATCAAAGCAAAATAAAATAGATTACTCATTTAGTTTCTCCTAATTTAGAAGTTCGCAGTGTACGACCAAAATGGATTTTTTTAAAGCGGTCGCTTGATCAGTGATTTTCACTCGTTCACTGGTTGCGTTCTGGAGGTGGTCGCTCACTAAGGGTCAGTTAACATTAGTGTTGTAGATTCTGGTTGAGAAACCACACAAAATTATATATAACAAAAACAAATATGGAGATAGAAAATATAAGTTATATTGAACAAAATATACAAACTGGAATACGGGTTAGTCAATTCAGGAATACTATTAGTAGAAATCAATATATACAGTCTTGCAGTGAAATAGTATGCCCGGGTAAGGAGTCTACATCAACTCCAACTATCTCTGCACCTACTTACGGACCAAGTGACTCCTTACTAAACTCTGTACAACTACTCTTTAGAACTACTGTGCAACTACAGTATTTAGTCGCCTTCACACTTAAAGCAAAATGTGGCAAAATGCCTCTTTAATGTGGGTCTTCCGGCTCATATAGCCCGGCCAAAAATATCTGTCTATTGTTCCCCAGTCGTGACTCTACCCTTCGACGGGGCCACGACTGGGTTAATGCTCTCGGCCCGAAGGCAGAGAGCTAACAGTAACAATGGCAGTTACTGCTTTGCAAATACAGTATTTAATCACCTTCCCAGTTAAGGCAAAATATGGCTCAAGGCCTTTATAATGTGGGTCTTCCGGACCACATAGCTCGGCCAAAAATTACTGTCTATTGTTCCCCAGTCGTGACTCAACTATTCGGCGGAGCCACGACTTGGTTAATGCTCTCCGCCCGAAAGCAGTTACTGCTTGGCAACTCCAGTAATTATTCGGCCTTTCCACTTAAGGCGAAATGTGTCACAAGGGTTTTTTAATGTGGATCTTCCGGGCCATATAGCCCGGCCAAAAATATCTGTCTATTGTTCCCCAGTCGTGACTCTACCCTTCGGCGGAGCCACGACTGAGTTAATGCTCTCGCCCCGAAGGCAGAGAGCTGACAGTAACAATGGCAGTTACTGTTTTGCAACTACAGTTTTAAATCGCCTTCCAACTTAAGGCAAAATGTGGCATAAGTCGGCATTATTTTTGCCTTTTAAATAACGGACATCACTTTAACTTTATTCAACACTGATAAAAAGATAGTCGCCTATGGCTAATGATGTGTTTTGACAAAATCAAGAATCTATAAACATTTTTACTTGGTAAAAGCTACAGTTCTCGGACTGATTCATCTCCACGTGGAGCAATTCCTGGATGCAGATGAGGTAAATAGGACATTCGCTTTTAAACAAGATGGCGCCCTTCGCGATTACACTATAATTGTTCAGGATTACATCAATGAACGATTTATTAATCCATGGATTGGGTTTGGAATTAACAGACCATTGCAGACGGAATCACCAGATCTGAATCCTTTCTATTTCTTTGCTTGGCGCTATACCAAATTCTTAATGTATCGAACAGTTTATGTGAAATTAGAAGATAAGGTTTTTGATAATATAACACCACAAATAACCCAGAATATTTTGAAATGTTACGGAAATATTTCAGCTTTATATGTCGTCATCATATATATATATATATATATATATATATATCGTCATATATATATATAAATATATATATATATATATATCGTCATATATATATATATATATATATCGTCATATATATATATATATATAGCGTCTTATATATATATATCATATATATATCGTCATATATATATATATATATATCATATATATATATATCGTCATATATATATATATATCATATATATATATATATCATATATATATATATATATATATATATATACCGTCATATATATATATATATATATATATCGTCATATATATATATATATCGTCATATATATATATATATATATATATATATATATATATTATAAATTATGTTTTAGAACATGTACATACTTTCTCCTATATATGTCCTCTTCCTTACAATCATATGGTAGTTTCAGTGTTTGGATTTAAACACTTTTTCGGGGGAAATAAAGGTTTGGAATCATTCTCTGTTTATATTTGGTTCGTTGTTGTCGTGGGGGTTGGTTGGGGTTATTGGTAATTAAGTGAATGTCTCGTTTTGATCGTTAGACTTTTGAGGAATTTGGTATCTAAGTGTGAAATTGTTGATTAATGGTATTATCTGTTGGAATGTATGTTTTATCTTTTTATCGGTTGGGTATATCTTTTGGTTAGGATTTCTAAGAGAGCGATGTTGAGTGGTCATTTTTATGGTTGGCTATCGTTTAATTGGTTGATTATTTGCAGAATCAAGTGCACCCATTGATAAATCAAAGTTCTCCTTTGAGTTCTTAGTCCACTGTTCGTTGTTGTTGATTATAACTGATTTCCTGCAGCTCCGGATAATTCTGATCTCATCATCTGTGATGTCCGAGTAGAACTCAGCAAACTCTAGGGCGAGGCTCAATAGGTTCTCCGAAATTGATGGGTAGAAGTCCACAATGTCAAATTGCAAAAAAGTGGATTTATTTTTTCCACCAAATTTTTTCAAACCACTCAATTACGTCTACCGTACCTTTCCACTGCGTTAGTTTATATCATCATATATACATATATATATCCCCACCGTCGAAATATGGCCTCCCTTTGTCTGTTCTATAAATACTTTCATGGCTTCTGCTCGGACAAGCTTAAGTCACTGGTGCCTCCTCAACAGGTGTTTACTCGTGCAACCAGACTGGCAACTGGGTCTCACACATTCACAGTCAGGTTAGCCAAATGCAGACGACAATTCTACTCCTGCAGCTTCTTCTCTCGCACTTCCCGCCTGCGGAACTCGCTCCCATATTCTTGCTTTCCTGACGGCTACAACCTCCAGAAGTTTAAATGCAATGTTAATACTCATCTATTAACCACTGGACTCTAGCTCTCTCCCCACCCCCGTATATCCTTCCCTTTCTCTCCACCTATGTATCTGTCATCGCACCTGCATTCTCAGCTTTCTATTGCTCCTTTCTAACTAGTTTGAACTCTTCACTCTTTTCTAATTAAACTTTTTACATTTATGTAGCCCCCCCCCCCGCTCATCAGTGGCATTTCTGCCTTGCTCGGGGTGAAATGATTAAAAAAAAATATATATATATCGTCATATATATATGTATATTGTCACACACACACACACACACACACACACACACAGACACACACACACACACACGTATATATATATATATCGTCAAATATATCGTCATATATATATATATATATATATATATATATATATACGACGGTCATTCAATAAATAAGGTGAATTTTTGGTATAAGGACTTCTAATGCAGATAGAAGCTTACTTTTTTAATTTTTTTCATTGACTTCTTTTTTAAAGGGATTAAGTTATCTTGCAGATTGAAAAAAAACTTTGTGAGTTTTATAGATTAACAAAGATGGCCGACTAAGAAGCATGCTCCAGGATTGAATAGAGTTCAGTTATCAAGGTTTTGGTTGCTGAAGCGTGCAAACCAGTTGAAATTCATAGGATAATGTCAACTGTTTATTGTGCCACATGTTTCAGTCATAAAATGTCTACAAATAGGATAAATTGTTTAAAGAAGGACGGAGCAGTGTTGAGGATGAAGACAGGACTGGGAGGTCTACAAATGTGAGGTCTCCTGAGGTAATCGAACCAGTCAATGACCTCATTCAGTCTGACAGTGGATGACATTGCAAGAAGTTTGAGCCTATCTGTTGGGAGAGCACACAAAATTGTTCATGACGACTTTGCCTCCTCGAAGGTCAGCTTCAAGGCCTCACACAGCAGCCTAAACGGTACAGACCATCACCGAGCTGGGCTGGGAACTGCCCCCTCGCCCCCCTTACAACCCAGACTTTACTTCTTCAGACTTTCACCTGTTTGTTCCCTTCAAAGCGTTCACGAGAGGCACGAAGTTTGAAAGTGACGATGAAGTCAAAAGTGCTGTGAGCGATTGGCTGAGACATCAGTCCAAAGATTTTTACGCTGAGGGAATACGGAAGCTTGTGCACAAATGGGAAATGTGAGTGACACTGTTGGGAGACTAGGTTGAAAAATAAAAAGAAAGTAAGCTTCTATCTTTATTAGAATTCCTTATACCGAAAAATTCACCTTATTTTTTAAATGACCCTCGTATATCTAAACTTATTTATATATGGAACATTGTCTGTGTATCTGTGTGTGTGTCCGTTATCTATTGATTCTGAAACGGCTGAACCGATTTTCTTGAAAATCTACACAGTTGTACTATAAGCGTCTGCGAGTGTTCTTAGCTAGGTATTGTGTCGAGGTACCCCCGATAAATATCGAAAATCGATAATCGAAAAAATCGGGTTATAGGAGTGGTCCGATTTCAATTAAATTTGATTCACTCATAGACAAAGACATAAGAAACGATATTCAGAAGTTTCAAGGTTGCAGTTTTTACAATAGTGCAGAAAATTGATAATATATATATATATATATATATATATATATATATATATATATATATATAAAAGGCAAGATGTTTGTGTGTGTGTCTGTTTATCTGTCTGTGTGTCCTTTATACAAATCCACAATTTTTATCCTATTCTCACCAAACTTCACACAAATATTCTTTAGGCTTCTGGTCAGGTCATGGGTGACTTATTTTCCCCATTTTCCCTCCGATATTGGAACTCGATACCCCGATATCCAATCAGGTCTGATCAAGATCAGGATTTCAGACCTTTTATGTGTAAGTGCTAAATTGTTGATTAATGGTATTATCTGTTTATACACACCAGGCTCTTCAAAACTCTAGAAGACACATTCCCTTCATTATCAATAACCCCAACCAATCTCCCACAACAACAATGAACCAAATATAGGGAGCGGGCGAATTCAGTTTTGTTTTACCTCCCGAAGAAACGTACCCAACTTTGAAACAAACATATGATTGTCGAGCACATATATTAAAAATAATGTACATGTTCTAAAACATAATTTATAATAAATATTCACAGCTCTATACATCATATATCAAGCACTGTTTTAAATTAATGTTTTGGGCGGAAAAAAAATTCTTTCTACGTTCTGTACCCACTAGGATATATATATATATATATATATATATATATATATATATTGTAAATTATATTTTAGAACATGTACATAATTTTTTTTAATTTTTTAATTTTTTATTTATTTTTATATTTTATTTTTTATATATATCCACTACAAATGGTACATTTGTTACGACGTTGAAACTTCAATGTCTCATCAGGCTGGGTGGACAGGAATGGAAAGCCTCTTTTCTTATATTTGGTCAGTTGTGTGTGGGATGTTGGTGGGGGTTAGTGATAAGGGAACAAGTCTCGTGTATTGACTGTTAGAATTTTGAAGCAAATGGTGTGGGTAGTTGAAATGGTTGATTAATGAGAGTCTGAGTTTTCTAGACAGATTTAACATTAGCAGTTAGAATGTAAGTTTTTATTATCTTGCGACTAGATTATATCATTTGGTTTCTTAGAAGAGCCGGTATTCACTCGGTATACACTCGGATATATATTGAACAGGTGAAGAGGCTCATCCCTTGTTCCCTGTTTAGGATGTGGTTTCCGGCTTTCTCTTTTCCAATCTTCTCACTTTGTTTTTTTTTCAATTGGAGTAGATAGATTTATCTATCGCCCGGTTCACACTCCACCCACGTCTTTTGAACAGGTTAAGAGGCTCATTCCTTGTTCTCTGTTTAGGATGTGGTTTCCAGCTTTCTGTTTTCCAGTCTTTTCACTATTACGTAGCCCCCTGCACATCAGTCGCGTTACTGCCTTGTTCGCGGTGATACGATTAATATATATATATATATATATATATATATATATATATATATATAATATCTTGAATTTTTCACACGACTCTGAGCTTCATACATTTCATACATGCTCTGATGTATTTACAGCGATATGTTTTCTGTAGAACACTTTCTGTCGATTGTAGAAAAGTCGGCAACACTTTTGCATTTGGGCAAGCTGGCATCGAAATAACTTTGTACAACACTGTTCAGAAAATTCTCGCCGAAATCTAATACCTGGTTAGATTTTGACAAAAGTCAGCATCTACGAATCTTTACTTGGTGGAAGCTAGAGTCGCAGGACCGATTTATCTCCTCGCGTAATCAGGCACATTTTAACAAGATGGCGCCCTTTGCAATTACGCTATAATTGTCCTGGATTATATCAATGAACGATTTATTAATCCATGGATTGGATGTGGAATTAACAGACCCTAGTAGAGGAAATCACCAGATCTAAACCCTTTCGATTTCTTTGCTTGGCGATATATCGAATTGTAAATCTATCGAACAAGTTACATGAAATTGGAAGAAATGCCCTTGAAAATATAACACCGTAAATGACCCAGGATATTTTTAATTATTACGAAAAGATTTCAGCTGTTCAGGGATACTAACGTCCGGTATACTTAACCCCACTCACCAGGCTACAATAAATGTTCATTACTTATCATTATTTTAAGCTCAAACAGCGAGTGAAAGTTGCACGAGCTTGAATACCAAATAAGTAAAAATCGAGAACATTCATTTTTAAAGGGTAGTTTTTAATACTTAGTTTTCTTAAATTATATACAAAAACTAACAGAGTATACTAAGTATCTTTAAAAATTCGCAATATATATATACTAGAAGTATAGCCCGGCGTTGCTCGGGTGTAATGAAAGCTTTAAAACTAATCCATGGTCATGGAGCTCAGACTCTTTGGAAGTTGGCACAAAAGACTAAAAAGCAATAGTTGTTACCAGTTAAAGTGAAACCGTAGACTGAAAGAAAAAAATGAATGGATGTAAGTCAAATTTTGATTTCCTGGTATCGATATCAGATAAGTTAGTTTCGTCGTAAACTGAATTTTGAAGGTTAAATAAGTCCTCTCAGTAAATGATATCATGGCTGAGACTAAGAACTACAATTATATTACTTAGAGCCAAACCCGAAGCAAAAACTAAAATAAAGATAAAATACAGACATACAGGCAGATAAACAGACATACACACAAACATCTTGCCTTTTATATATATATATATATATATATATATATATAATCGATTTTCTGCACTATTGTAAGAACTGCAACTTTAAAACTTCTCATGTCGTTTCTTATGTCTTTGTCTATGAGTATATCAAATTTGATTAAAATTGGACTACTCCTTCTATAACCCGAATTTTTCGATTATCGATTTTCGATATTTATCGAAAGTACCTCGACACAAAACCTAGCTGAGAACACTCGCAGCCGCTTATAGTACAACTGTGTAAATTTTCAAGACAATCGGTTCAGCCGTTTCGGAGTCTATAGGTAACGGACACACGCACAGACACACACACAGACACACAGAGAGATAAAGTTCCATTTATAAATAAGTTTAGAATCATATATATATATATATGAATGCTGTGATACGGCGAAACAGATCTATCTGCGAATGACAATATATATATATATATATATATATATATATATATATATATATATATATATTATAGTAGAGAGGATTCTGATTTAAATAAAAAATGATGTCAATTCTTGTAAATGCTCATTATTCATCTAATTGTTTATGAAGATATTATATCGTGCGTGATATATCTTATTTATAAACGTAATTAAAAGCTTTTCTAATTAATTGATTAAAATTTATTTCATTTTTATTTGACGATTGTTTGACAAAACATATTTGACACTTTAATGAATCTGCTTGTAACTAAAATAAACATTAGGCGATACAAAATTTCATTTCTTTAAATTTCATAAAATTAAATAAATGGGTGGCAACAGATTTAAAAAGAAAATGTTTTTTTCCAATATTAAAGTTTAATTTATCTTATTTGAAACTTACATTACTTATTCTTAGTTTTACATACCGCAGTGATGCATTTTAACCCTGGTAGGTGTTTATTTAAGATGTTGACAACTTGACTAAGAGACGGAACTTAATCTAATTCTTTTTCTGTGTTCCTGTAAAAATTGATGAATATAATATGAACGCTTTTTATGTAATTACCAACTAACCAAAAATCTTAAAATTTACGAATGTATACTTGTTTAAATAAGGGTATCAGTCACTTTAAGTGCCATACGTGATACACGCTTGGGCGATCATGTCTCGAAAGAAACATGACTGACTGGGCAGAAGATTATCCCGCAGTAGGTTGCCATTGCTTTCTGCGGTAGACTGGTGAATTATATTATTATATTAATGAGTAGTAATTAGTGGGGGATCAGTTTATTACTTCATGACAATAGAAAACCGATCACCCACTTTATGCCCGGTAGAAGCCTTAATCATGTTTCTATTATATTCAGTCAGTCAGTTTAAGTGCCATACGTGATACACGCTTGGGCGATCATGTCTCGAAAGAAACATGACTGACTGGGCAGAAGATTATCCCGCAGTAGGTTGCCATTGCTATCTGCGGTAGACTGGTTGCCGACCAAGGCTATAGAACCCAATCTGTCTTATTATTTAACCCATAACTGGAAGGAAGAGACGGATTAATACCTTTCCCAAGGGTATTTGCGCGTAAGTGAATACAATGGATTCAACTGGAATTCGAACTCGGCTCCCCGATTTCTCGTTCCGAGCCGATATCCACTGTACCACAATGCACATACACAATAAGGGTATACATATTTTAAATTTACTCTAATTATCGATCTCGTTTTAATAATGCATGTATGGATATCAATATTTACAAAAAATCTTATTTTCAAGGAAACGCACTTGAGTTTTTTTCTGATCGGCAAATAAACGATGTCAAATGACACGCAGTTGATGATATCTGCTTAACTTCAAAGACATGGAATTGATGACATCTGCTGTCACCCCAAGCAAGGCATTCCACTGCCACAATTGCGCTTGAGGCTACATAGGGGAAGGTAAATAGGAAGAGTGGTTAGATATAGGAAATGTCAGAAGGGAGGGTGATAGATAGTTCGGTGGGTGGGAAGAGTGTTTGAAAGAATGGAAGTTAGTGTGTTTGAAAGAATGGAGGTTAGTGTGTTAGGAGGTATCTATTGACCTTACATTTAAACTCCTGAAGATTGTATCCGTCGGGGAAGCAGTCATGTGGAAGAGAATTCCACAGTCGGGAAGTGCGAGAAAAGAAACTGTTGGAGTAGAAGTTGCAGTTGCATTTTATCGGTTTCACTGTAAAAGGGTGGGATCTAGTTGCTAATCTAGTATCTCGTGCAAATTCGAACCTAGGGGGCACCAGTGATCTAAGTTCATCGGAGCAGAAGCCGTGAAAGTATTTATAGAAGAGACACAGGGAGGCCACGTCGCGCCGGTGAGAGAGAGACTGCAGGCGGTCTGCTAAGTCGGTATCGATCACATTACAGACCCTCCGCTGTACCTTGTCTAGAAACCCAAGGAGAATAGCAGGGACAGCCGACCAGATAAAGACAACAGATATGGCAACAGCACGGGCGGATGGTAGATTTATAAATATGCTGGATAGATTCAGACGGAAAAAACCCCCGGGCCCTGCACAGAGAGCCGACTTTCATAGCAGCGGATTTAGCAATGGATTCGATATAGTCATTCCACTTGAGGTCCGCTGAGAGTGTGAGATCAAGGAGACATCTTCTGATGTCAAAGGAAATGTATTTGGTGAATGTGTTGATCTGTGATAAAAAAATCAACTGATGATATCTAATGATCTCCATTTTAAGACAATTGATGACATCCGCTAATTTCCAATGAAACCTAATTGATGACATCTGTTGATCTTCAATTAGACACAATAGATGACATCAGCTAATATCTGATAAAACGCAGTTGATCTCCAATGAAACACAGTAGATGACTTCCCAAGGAAAATGCTGATGAGGACATCTGCAGATGTCTGATGAAACGGAAATGATAACTTCTTCTTGTCTCCAAGGAAACCTTATAGATGACACCTGCATATATCTAATGAAAGGCAATTGATGACATCTACTGATCTCTAATTAAATGCAGTTCATGACATCTGCTGATCTCCAGGGAAACAATATTAATGACATCTGCTGATCTCCAGTGAAACATTAGTAATGACATCTGCTGATCACTAATGAAATTCAGTTGATGACATCTGTTAATGTCCCATGAAACACTGTTGATGATATCTGATGATCACTGATGACGTCTGCTTATGTCTAAGAAAACGCAATCGATGACATCTGGTGATCTCGAATGAAAGAAAAGTGATGATATCTACTGACCTCCAATTAAATGCAAATGATAACAGCTGCTGATTTTTAATGATACGCAATTGATGACATCTGCTAATGCATAAAAAATACGAAATGCATTATGTATTGTTTGATTAATATCGTTTTTACCTTTTTTCATTTTTTTTTGTATTGCAAACTTTGTCATTTCTGTTTGTTAGAGATTACTGCCAATTACATTTAACTCTGACAAATTAATCTACATATTGAATTAAACTGAATAAATATGGACACTGTTTCTTGTTTATATTAATTTCCCTAGGCCACACCCAGTCAAATAGGACGACCAATCAGATTCCATCTAGCTCCACTAGGCTTATATAACGATCAAGTGATGACATCTAATGATCTCCATTGTAAGACAATTAATGACGTCCGCTAATTTCCAATGAAACCTAATTTATGACATCTGTTGATCTTCAGTTAGACACAATAGATGACATCAGCTAATATCTGATAAAA
Organism: Ascarosepion bandense; assembly: GCA_037127315.1. Taxonomy (NCBI): domain Eukaryota; kingdom Metazoa; phylum Mollusca; class Cephalopoda; order Sepiida; family Sepiidae; genus Ascarosepion; species Ascarosepion bandense. Next base: position 404,009 of record JBBBDQ010002019.1, read on the forward strand.
CGCAGTTGATCTCCAATGAAACACAGTAGATGACTTCCCAAGAAAAATGCTGATGAGGGCATCTGTAGATCTCTGATGAAACTCAAATTATAACGTCTTCTTATCTCCAAGGAAACCTTATAAATGACACCTGTATATATCTAATGAAAGGCAATTGATGTCTATTGGTGATCTCAATGAACCTTAGTCATTGGCATCTGCTGATAGCCAGATCAACATAGTTTATAACATCTGCTAAACTAAAATGAAAGTCAATTGATGACGTCTACCGTTCTCCAATGAAATACAACCGATGACACTTGCTGATTACCATTAAATACAGCTGATGACAACTGCCGATTTCCAATGAAACCCAGTGAGTGACTGATCACCAATGAAATGCAGTTAATGAAATCTGCTGATTTCCCATTAAATACATTTGATGACATCTGCTGATCTCTAGTTAAATTCAGTTAATGACGTCTATTGATTTCCCATTAAATGAAGTTGATGGCATCTGCTGATTTCCCATTAAATGCAGTTGATGATATCTGCTGATTTCCCATTAAATGCAGTTGATGACATCTGCTGATCTCCAATTAAATTTAGTTGATGGCATCTGTTGATTTCCCATTAAATGCATTTGATGTCTACTGATTTCCCATTAAATGCAGTTAATGGCATCTGCTGATTGCCTATTAAATGCAGTTGACGACATCTGCTGATTTCCCATTAAATGCAGTTGGTGACATCTGCTGATCTTCAATTAAATTCAGTTGATGGTATCTGGTGACTTCCCATTAAATGCAGATGATGGCATCTGTAGATTTCCCATTAAATGCAGTTGATGACATCTGCTGATCTCCAATTCAATTCAGTTGATAGTATCTGGTGATTTCAAATTAAATGCAGTTGATGGCATCTGCTGATCTCTAATTAAATGCAGTTCATGACATCTGCTGATTGCCCATTAAATGCAGTTGATGACATCTGCTGATTTCCCATTAAAGGCAGTTGATGACATCTGCTGATTTCCAATTAAATTCAGTTGATGGCATCTGGTGATTTCCCATTAAATGCAGTTCATGACATCTGCTGATCTCCAGTGAAACATTATTAAAGACATTTGCTGATCACCAATCATATTCAATTGATGACATCAGTTCATGTCCAATGAAACGCTGTTGATGATATCAGATGATCACTGATGACGTCTGCTTATGTCTAAGAAAACGCAATCGATGACATCTGGTGATCTCGAATGAAAGAAAAGTGATGACATCTGTTGACCTCCAATTAAATGCAGATGATTTTTAATGATACGCAATTGATGACATCTGCTAATCTATAAAAAATACGAAATAATACATAATGTATTGTTTGATTAATATCGTTTTTGCCTTTTTTTCATTTTTTATTTTTTTTTATTGCAAACTTTGTCATTTCTGTTTGTTGGGGATTTCTGCCAATTACATTTAACTCTGACAAATTAATCTACATATTGAAACAAACTGAATAAATATGGACACAATCCATCGTTTCTTCACACTGTTTCTTGTTTATATTAATTTCCCTAGGCCACACCCAGTCAAATAGGACGACCAATCAGATTCCATCTAGCTCCACTAGGCTTATATAATTATCATCGCTTTACTGAAAGGGACATTTTTTCTTTTTTTCGCGCATGCGCACACGTGCGTGCTCACACAGACAACACCCACACATCGATATGCCACACGCGCACACACATTGGTATAAACGCTTGATATTTTTGAAGTAGTTGCACACACCGTACTGGTAATTGACTGACTTACCACCAGTACGGTGTGTGCAACTAGCATTCTTAGTGCCATACGTAATATACGCTTAGGCGATCATGTCTCAAAAGAGATATGACAGACTGGGCAGAAGATTATCCCGCAGTAGGTTGCCATTGCATTTTACGGTAGACTGGTTGCCAGCCAAAGCTATAGAACCCAATCTGTCCTATTATTTGACTCATAGCTAGAGGGAAAAGATATGTATTATATTATAGAGTAGCAATTAGTGGGGGATCAATTTATTACTTCATAACAACAGAAAACGGATCCCCCACTTTATGTCTAGTAGAAGCCTAAGTTTCTATCTATTATATTCAGTCAGTCTGTTGGGTGCCATACGTGATACACGCTTGGGCGATCATGTTTCGAAATGACAAGGCTGAATGCTTTGCCCGTAGATTCTCCACCAATTCGATACTGGACTCGTTAGGAATACCTACACCCGACTTTCGACCCAGAACTAAGGTTCAACTAAATAACGTCCACATTACATTCTCGCTGGTCGCCAAGATAATTGCACAACTTGACCCACACAAAGCGAGCGTCGGTGACGGAATCCCAGTCATAGTACTGAAGAAATGTGACCCAGAACTCCCCTCTGTCCTCTCTAAACTCTATAACCTCTGCCCATCTGCTTCCTGTTTTCCTGCCTGTTGGAAGTCCTCCTGTGTAGTTCCTATATTTAAGAATTCTGGCGAACCCTCAGACCTCGCCAATTACCGTCCTATTAGTCTCCTTCCGATCTTTGGCAAAGTTTTCGAAGCCATTATCAACGCCGAGGTGATTCAGCATCTCACGGCCCACAGGCTTCTCTCTGACAAACAGTACGGGTTTCGCTTCACCAGGTCTACGGCTGATATGCTAACGACCATTACCGAGTACATATACCGGGCACTTGACAAGAATGGCGAAGCCCGAACCGTTGCCGTGGATATCTCCAAAGCGTTCGACAGGGTCTGGCATGCTGGCCTCTTGTGCAAACTGCGGAGCTACGGGATAACTGGACATCTGTTTGACCTCATCCAGTCATTCCTCTCTAACCGCACATTGAAGGTGGTATTAAATGGACATGCCTCCCAAAACTACCATATGAACGCGGGCGTCCCTCAAGGTTCTATCCTAGGTCCCACGCTCTTTCTGATCTATATTAATGATCTCCCCGACGCCATTAGATCCCAAGTTGGCATGTATGCCGATGACAGAACAATCTACTCTCGCATCGATCAAAAACCAGGTGTGGACGACAAAGCGAACCTCGCTGCTGTACTTGAAAAGGACCTCTAATCTGTAGTGGCCTGGGGTAGGAAACGGCTAGTAAATTTCAATGCTTCTAAAACGAAACTGTTATCAACTAACCACCATAGACAATCGCATCTACTTCCCATTAGCATGGGACAGGCTAGCTTCCCAGAGAGTAAAATACTACGCCTCCTTGGCCTGACACTTTCGGCGGACCTCAAATGGAATGACCAGTAGTAGCAGTGACATGCCTTGCTCGGGGTGAAACGCTTATAAAAAAAAAAAGGAGGACATAACTGACTAGGCAGAAGATTATCCCGTAGTAGGTTGCCATTGCTTTCTGCGGTAGACTGATTGCCAGCCAAGGCTATAGAACCCAATCTATCCTGTTATTTGACTCATAGCTAGAGAGGGAAGATATGATTTATATTATTAAGTAGTAATTGGAGGGGGATCCGTTTATTACTTCATAACAATAGAAAACCGATCCCTCACTTTATGCCCAGTAGAAGCCTTAATCATGTTTCTAACTATTATATTCAGTCAGTCAGTTGAGTGCCATACGTGATACACGCTTGAGCGATCATGTCTCGAAGGAGACATGACTGACTGGGCAGAAGATTATCTTGCAGTAGGTTGCCATTACTTTCTGCGGTAGACTGGTTGCCAGTCAAGGCAACCAGTCTACCCAAACTGTCCTGTTATTTAATCCATAACTGGAGGGAAGAGACGGATTAATAACTTTCCCAAGGGTATTTGCGCGTAAGTGAATGCAATGAATTCAACTGGAATTCGAACTCGGTTCCCTGATTTCTCCTTTGAGGCGATATACACTGCACCACAACGCACATCCTGTTGTAGGGGTCGGTATTTTAACCGATTTGTAATACCGTCCGATCTGGAGCGACCACCGAAGTTAAGTAATGTCGAGCCTGTCAGTCGCTAGATGGGTGATCGCTTGGGGATACCAGGGGTTTTAAGTGTGGATGTACGGGTGGTGTAATGGATGACGGCTCGGGATCAGACAGCGGAGAGCTGAGCTTGAATTGCAGTTGGGTTCATGATATTCACTTTCACGCAAATATCTTTGGCAGATTATGAATCTAAGACAGGCGTGAACGCCCAAGCGTGTCAGTTCTGCCCCTACTAGCTTGCTAGGGTAATGTTCCTTTTGTCTCCATGTATCTAGGAAAACCCTACGTCCAACAAGGAACCTTCAAGGGCTAAGAGAAGATTTTAGAAGGTGATTTGTGATGTTTACGTCGCACTTAATATAACTATTTCACAAGACACGGCATATATTATTAATATTAATATAAGCTTTTTTAATGTGTACACGTGATTAGCTTTCTCTCCCTGGTATTTATTTTTTACGTAGTGAATTTATTAACACCCAGCCTAGACCGAGAAGTTTTATTAAAAAAAATTGGGCCTCAAACAAAAATCGAACTAGTATCACTTTTCCCTTATTTACACTGTTCGGGCTGTTACCCTCATCTTTGTTGTCACACTGACTAGGTTTCGGCCGAAACATCGCGAATATGGCAATAAAGATGAGGACAACAGTCCAAACAATGTAAATTGTGTTAATGGTTACAATACCTCATCTCAGAAATCTAAAGAGATTCTGAAGAACGCCGGAGCGTACTACGGTCGAAATGTCGTGAATATGACACCAAAGATGAGAACATTTCGAACAATGTAATATTGTGAATAGTTACACTACCTCATCTCAGAAATATAGACAGATCCTAAATAAGGCCAGAATGTACAACGGCCGGAATCTTTTGAATATGACAACATGAGCACAATCGTCCGAACAATGAAAATAATATAAATAGTTATAACACTTCATCTCTCAAAAATTGATAGACGGTATTTCTTTCCCAATCATAAGAACCACGCATAGCCGACGCGTGCTGCTACTAATTTCGGCACGAGAGCGTATCTCTAAAGAGAACGGTTTGAATTACATATTTAATTAATGAACATCTCTCGTTTGGACTTCTGCGATTTCCAACGCGTTTACGTAGTCCTTGAGGGAGACAATGCTTTTGCCTACCTTAGCCATTTTTCCACAGACGAAACGGCGTAAAGTTATTAGTAGTCTATCGCTATTTTTTTAAATAATCGTATAGCCCTAAGCAAGGCATTTTACTACCACTGTCGAGTAGGCGGTTACATCGGAGGAAAGTTATGAGAAAGAGTGACAGGTTATAGGCGTTGTCAGGAAGTGGGAAGAGAAGGATGACTGCGACCATAAAGTGAGGGATCAGTTTATATATTGATTCTAATGAAGAAATTATCCCCCACATTATATCCACATTATAATAGTATAGAAATTTATTTTTTTTATAATCGTATAGCCCCAAGCAAGGCATTTTACTACCACTGTTGAGTAGGGGGTTACATAGGAGGAAAGTTATGAGAAAGAGTGACAGGTTATAGGCGGTGTCAGGAAGTAGGAAGAGAAGGATGAATGTGACCATAAAGTGAGGGATCAGTTTATATAGTCATTCTAATGAAGAAATGACCCCCCATATTTATATCTACATTATAATAGTATATAAATTTCTTTTTTTATAATCGTATAGCCCCAAGCAATGCATTTTACTACCACTGTTGAGTAGGGGGTTACATAGGAGGAAAGTTATGAGAAAGAGTGACAGGTTATAGGCGGTGTCAGGAAGTAGGAAGAGAAGGATGACTGCGACCATAAAGTGAGGGATCAGTTTATATATTGATTTTAATGATGAATAGATTCCCCACTTTATATCCTCATTATAATAGTATAGAATTTTTTTTATGATCATATCACCCCAAGCAAGGCATTTTATTGCCACTGTTTTTCAGTGGGTTACATAGGAGGAAAATTATGAGAAAGATTGACAGGTTATAGGCGGTGTCAGGAAGTAGGAAGAGAAGGATGAATGTCACCATAAAGTGAGGGATCAGTTTATATAGTGATTCTAATGAAGAAATGATCCCCCACTTTATATCCACATTATAATAGTATAGAAATTTCTTTTTTTAATAATCATATCGCCCCAAGCAAGGCATTTTACTGCCATTGTAGAGTAGAGGGTTACATAGGAGGAATGTTATGAGAAAGAGTGACAGGTTATAGGGGGTGCCGGGAAGAGGGTAAGAGAAGGATAAAAATACTGATGAGATTGGAGTGGACAAAGAAAGGAGCATGAGAAAGAGGATGCAGGTTAGTGAGGTAGGAGATGACTATTGACTTTACGTTTGAATTCTTGAAGATTGTAGCTGTCGGTAAAGCAAGTAAACGAAGGGAATTCCACAGGCGGAAGTGCGAGAGAAGAAGCTGCTGGAGTAGAATTTGCGTTTACAATTTATTAGTTTCACAGTAAAAGGGTGGAACCTAGTTGCCAATCTTGTGGCGCGAGGAAAATCATATATAGGGTGTACCAGTGAGCTAATTTCATCTGAGCAGAAGCCGTGAAAATATTTGTAGCAGAGACACAGGGAAGCCATATTCCACCGGTGAGAAAGCGACTGTATCCGAGCTGCCAAGTCGGGATCGATCACATTACAGATTCTCCGTTGGATTTTGTCATGGATAGGTGGATAGCAGGAGCACCCGACCAGATATGACAGCAGTATCCAATGCACGGGCGGATGGTAAGAGAAGGATGACTGTGGCTATAAAGTGAGGGATCAGTTAATATATTGATTGTAATGTAGAAATGATCCCCCACTTTATATCCAAATTATACTAGTACAGAATTTTTGTTTTTATAATCATATCACCCCAAGCTAAGTTCATCAGAGCAGAAGCCGTGAAAGTATTTGTAAAAGAGACACAGGAAGCCACATTGTGCTGGTAAGAAAGTGACTGTATGTGAACTACCAAGTCGGGATTGATCACATGACAGATTCTCCGCTAGAGTTTGTCAAGAATCCCAAGGTGAATAGCAGAGGCACCCGACTAGATGTGGCAGCAGTATTCAATGCACGGGTGGATGGTAGATTTGTATATGTGCAGGGTTGTTTCAGACGGGAAAACTTTCCTGGCCCTGCACAGCGGACTTTGCTATAGATTCTATATAGTCATTCCACTTGAGGTCAGTTTTGAGAGTTAACCCGAGGAGGCGCAGGGAGAATAGCCTGATTCATGCTAATGGCGGGTAGGAGCGATTGTCAGTAGTGGTTAATAGATAGTAGCTTTGTTTTGGAAGCATTAAATATCACGACTTATTTCTTACCACAGATTGGAGGTCCTTTACAAGCTCGGCAACGAAGTTTGCTTTGTCAGCCTCGGCAGATTTTTGATTGAGGCGAGAGTAAACGGTGGTGTCGTCACCGTATATGCCTACTTGGGATCTTATTACCCACTCCCTTACCAGTAGAATGAGGATAAGTCGAATCTTTTTTTTATGTAGCGTGGCCGCTCCTAGGTGTAAATGTTTGAATTGGTGGAACTAAATTTAGTATTTACTTTCATATCAGACTACATTTTGAGTTAGTACCGCCAAGCTATTATCTGTGAAAACAAAGAAGATAATAGGTCATTAATGGGAAAGTTCATCCTCTACTGTCATCTTTACAACATTCACCTCTGACGATGTGGATTAAAAAAAAAAAATTAGGATACTTCACTTTCCGAACGACTATCATGTGTGGGCCCGAGTACGTGTGTTGGTTTCTGGATTTGTTTTCTACGGCTTGTCAACCATTTGAAGGTTGTTTAAAACCAGGAAACATGTTTAGATTGTAAGCATTTGTTTTCAGATAATAGTGATTTAGTGATACGAGTCTTACCTAATCGTGCGTAAGTGAATGCAACGAACACGACGGGAAATAGAACTCGGTTCTCCGATTAGCAATTCTGAGCCATCACCCATTACGCCATCCTTACATCCAAGATTAGAACAACTGAATATTCTAAAATGGTCACCCATCTCGGTACTGACCAGGTTCGACGTTGCTTAACTTTGTTGGTCTTACGGAAACTGGTGGTTTAATGTGACGTGACCGCAAACTTGTGAGTTTGTGCGTTTTAGCGCGTGCGTACATAGAAAGATAGATATGAACAGACTGAGATAGATAGATAGATAGATAGATAGATATGAATAGACTGAGATAGATAGATAGATAGATAGATAGATAGATAGATAGATATGAATAGACTAGATAGATAGATAGATAGATAGATAGATAGATAGATAGATAGATAGATATGAATAGACATAGATAGATAGATAGATAGATATGAACAGACTGAGATAGATAGATAGATAGATAGATAGATAGATAGATAGATAGATAGATAGATAGATAGATATGAACAGACTAGATAGATAGATAGATAGATAGATAGATAGATAGATAGATAGATAGATAGATTGCGTGTGTGCGTGTGCGTGTGCGTGTGTGTGTACATGTAAGACAAAGATAGTTTGCGTATGTGTGTATGTGTATGTGTATGTCTGTGTCGAGTGAGAGAGAGAATTTCTATGTATGTATGCCTGCGCGAGGGAGCAAAAGAGAAAGAAAAATAGAGAGCGTGAAAGAAAGAGAGAGAGAGAGAGAGAGAGAGAGAGAGAGAGAGAGAGCGAAAGTGTGTGCGCATGCGTGGTAGTGTAATCTAGAGAGAGATTCTGTGTGTGTGTGTGTGTGAGCTCGAGAAAGAAAGATAGAGTTTCTATGTGTGTGCGCATGCGCGCTGGAAACTCGCTCGATCTCGCGATAGAAATAAAGAGAACGAGAGAGAGAGAGAGAAAGAGAGAGAGAGAGAGTGAGAGAAAGTGTGTGTGGATGTATGTGTATGAAATATTATATGCATTTAAACTTTTGTTTTAGACTGTATTTGTGTGGCGGCAACGTTTTTTTTTTTTTTTTTCACTACGTTGAATGAAAGGCATAGAAAAGACCGACAGACGAACTGAATTTACCGAATGTCTTATTAAATGACCTCAAGTGCATTTGGTTCAAAGTAGCCGAACCGAAATCAATTCCCTCTTCTAAATTACATTTAACTTCAAACGGTCTTCGATAATGCAAAGATTGTGTGCAATATAAAAAAAAAGGATAAAGAGCTCGAATCAAGGGAAATAACTCAGTGAACTTTATGCTCAAAGATTATTGGTTCCTCCTATAATGATTTTTTTTTAAAGATAATTTAAATTTTGCCTTCAGGGTGTTAAAACAGTTCTGACTAAAATTCTTAACAATCTGCATTTTTTTCGTGTTTCTATTTAATCATTTCCCCTAAGAAAGGTGATAAAATCCCTAAGACGTACAAGGGGTTACATGTCGGTTCATCAATATGTTGCACAATTTCTTCAAAGATGAAGGAAAAACTTGAAGCAACTAAAATGTGGTTCTACAGAAGGATGCTGCGAATATCATGGCTTTTTAGATTTTGGACAATTTTACTTTTAGATAGAGTTGTAAGTAATGACTATATCGAATCCATTGCTAAATCTGCCGCTATGAAAGTCGGCTCTCTGTGCAGGGCCAGGAAGTTCTTCCCGCCTGAATCTATCCTGCACATATACAAATCTACCATCCGCCCATGTATTGAATACTGCTGCAATATCTGGTCGGGTGTCCCTGCTACGCTCCTTGGGCTTGTTGACAAAATACAAAGGAGAATCTGTAACGTGGTTGATACTGACTTGGCAGACCGGCTGCAACCACTCTCTCACCGGCGTGATGTGGCTTCCCTGTGCTTCTTCTACAAGTACTTTCATGGCTTCTGCTCCGATGAGCTTAGATCACTGGTGCCGCCTAAGCACGAATTTACACGAGATACTAGATTAGCAACTAGGTCCCACCCTTTTACAGTTAAACAGATAAGATGTAACCGTAATTTCTACTCCAACAGCTTCTTTTCTCGCGCTTCCCGCCTGTGGAATTTCCTTCCACAAGTCTGCTTTCCAGACAGCTACAATCTCCAGGTGTTTAAATGTAGGGTCAATCGACACCTCCTATCACACTAACTTCCAATTATTCTCAGAACACTCTCATCTACCCAACCCTCATTCTCGGTATCCTTACACGCCTATCACCCACCCTCTGACATTTCTTTATATTTAACCCCATCCTTTCTCTACTCTATGTAGCCCCCTGCGCAGTAGTTGCAGTGAAATGCCTTGCTCGGGGTGAAACGCTTATAAATAAAAAAAAAATGAAAAAATTGGAAAATTTGGCTTTGTCTAGCTTTACAAAGGGGTTAAAGGATTAAAGGGGTTAAAGGATTAAAGGGGTTAAAGGATGGAATAGGAAGCGGTGTTCAATATACTGACTCTGAGTCCGGAATTTTAAATAAATGCAATTGTAGCTTCGTGGATGCCTGCCCGGTGGAGGGCAAATGTAAATCCACCCAGGTAATTTATGAAGCTCAAATTTCACCATCCAACAACAAGAAAAATTACTGGACCTATATTGGTACGTCTGCGGGACCTTTTAAGCAGAGATATTACAATCACAGGTATTCGTTTTCGAACCCAGGTCAAAAATACCAGTCAGCCCTTTCACGGAGATTCTGGAAAATGAAGGAAGAAGGGCTGAACCCTGTAATTAGCGGGAGACTGATAGGTTCAGCCCGAATTCCGAGGAATTTTCGTGATAGGTACGATCTGTGTCTGCAAGAAAAAATAGGAATATTAAAGTACCCGAACCAGGATCTACTCCTGAATTTTAGAAAGGAATTCATTAGTAAGTTCCGCCATAGGGCGAAATTTGTGAACATTTAAAATTTTAAATTCTAATTTTAGTTTTTAAGAGAGTAAATATAAATTTGATTGTTTTTGATAAATTAATTTAATTTTTAAATAGTAATTTTGAACCCCTCTCCCTTCCTCTTCCTGTCTCCTTTGATTATCTACTTTTATAAAATATGGATACTTTTACTAATTTAACCCCCGATTTATTCTGCAAGTAGATATATCTTTTTCACAACATAAATTTTTATATATTTTTATAAAATTTTTAAATAATTTTTAGAAATTTCTTTTTAATTAAATTTTATTTTTTATTTTTATTTTTTTATTTATATTTTATTTATATCTAGATTTATCATTAATTAGGTTAACTTAATTAAATTTAATTAAATCATATATCTACTTTTTTCCCCTAAATATGTTTTTTCTAAAAATCTTTTTTTCTAATACTTTAACCCATTTATAAACGTTGGTTTTGTTTGACACGTATCGAGCGTCTGTAAAATATGGAAATTTTTCTTTTTTCTTTTCTTTTTCTTTATCCTTCTTACCCATTCCCTCCTTTTTCTTCTGTTTTGTTTAACTCACTTATCAATTGAACACCACTTCCTATTCCATCCTTTAACACCTTTCCCTTTGTAAAGCTAGACAAAGCCAAATTTTCCAATTTTTCACTTACAACTTTTTCTAAAAGTAAAATTGTCCAAAATCTAAAAATAGACGTTGATTACTAACCGGTTTTTTTGTAACGTAAATTTTTTAATTTTTAACCGTCATTTATATTTCTTTTTTATTTCATTTTGAAATGTGGTAGTTGCCGATGAGATGTGAAATCTTTCTTAGGGATTTCATGTTGAAATGATCATTCAACAGTTTTGAACATCGAAATTTATTTTATATATATATATATATATATATATATATATAATAAATTAAAAGTACATTGCAACATGGAAACAGGGATATATATATTGATAGTATGTAGTTGGATAGCAATCCTTCTCTTATACAAGCGGAAGAATGACGGCTGCGTATAGCATGAAACGGCTGTGCCTGGGAGTTGACTAATATATATATATATATATAAAGGGAATCTCCATTCTGATTATCCACAGAAAAAAACACCCGCATACATTCACAGCAAACCAAAAGAATTTGTCATTTAAATGTAAATCATCTGCACAACTACACCAACATTGCCTGATGATGAGAACCTATCTCGAAACATAGAAATTTCCATGTCGCAATGCAAAATTGATATATAACCATATAATTATATTATATTAAGCTCTATCATACTCATTATATTGAGCACTGTTTATAATAAAATAAATGCCAGAGTACTCAAAATAAATTAAAAAAAACTTGAGTCCTCTTCACATGGAATATATATATATATAATTATTCTTCATTGTACCGTCTACACTGGAGGTACAAAACCACAGGAGAAGAGGTAATATATACTAGCAGTATAGTCCGGCGTTGCTCGGGTGTAATGAAAGCTTTAAAACTAATCCATGGTCCTGGAGCTCAGACTCTTTAGACGTTGGCACAAAAGACTAAAAAGCAATAGTTGTTTCCAGTTAAAGTCGAAACCGTAGACTGAAAGAAAGATGAATGGATGTAAGTCAAATTTTGATTTACTGATATCGATATCACATTTTCTGCACTATTCTAAGAACTGCAACCTTGAAACTTCTGAATATCGTTCCTTATGTCTTTGTCTATGAGTGTATCAGATTTGATTAAAATCGGCCCACTCCTTCTATAAGCCGATTTTTTCTATTATCGATTTTCGATATTTATCGGGGGTACCTTGACACAAAACCTAGCTAAGAACACTCGCAGACGCTTATAGTACAACTGTGTAAATTTTCAAGAAAATCGGTTCAGCCGTTTCGGAGTCTATAGGTAACGGATACACACACACACACACACACACAGACACACAGACACAACACACACACAGACACACACACACACACACACACACACACAAAGTTCCATTTATAAATAAGTTTAGATTTAGATATATATATATAGTATATAAAATTTCAGGGTTTATGCAGGGACATTAGAATTAAAGAATTGAAACAGAGTTTAAACGGGACCGGAAACACAATCTTAAATACCCTGTGCAAGGAGACAATGCTACTAAGGTGCAAGGAGGCTACTGGAATTGAAAGAGAACGAGAAGAGTTTAGATTAACCGGAAACCCAATCATAAATAGGAAAAAAGGGATAAACCTCTTCTGCTCAAAAAACCTAAGAGGTGTATGAATCAGGCAACAGGCGAAACTCTCTACTGCTATTGAGAAGGAAAAATAGACAAGAGAATAAAGATATTATCAAAATATATTTCAAAAGCTTATAAAAGTCTTCTATATTAATTTAGATTTCTCTTTTTATTTGCTTATTTTATTTTTATATTTTAATAAATTTCTTAGCTTTAACTGCGTTTAACATAAAAAAAATCTTCTCAATCAAATCCAATTGATTTTTCGCCAAATTAAATTCGCTCATGAGCAACAGTCAAACCAATCAATGTCAGTTTTGAATGATAATTTATTTAAGGAAACAGCAGATATATATATAACTGTTATATCCCTCCGTTTTCTGCGTTTACAATTTTTGGGTATATCGACTCGGAACGACAAATCGGAGTGCCAAGTTCGAATTCCAGTTGAATTCCTTGCATACACTTACTCACAAATAACTTGGGAAAGTTATTAATCCGTCTCTTCCCTCCAGTTATGGGTTAAATAAGAGTTCTGGCAATCTACTGCGGGATAATGATAGCCCAAGCGTGTATCACGTACGGAACTTAACTAAGTGAATATAATAGTTAGAAACATGATTAAGGCTTCTACTGGGCACAAAAAGGGGGATCGGTTTTATATTGTTATGAAGTAATAAACTGATCCCACTCTAATTACTACTTAATAATATAATACATATCTTCTCCCTCTAGCTATGAGTCAAATAACAGGACAGATGGGGTTCTATAACCTTGGCTGGCAACCAGTTTACCGCAGAAAGCAATGGCAACCTACTGCGGGATAATCTTCTGCCCAGTCAGTCATGTCTCTTTCGAGACATGATCGCCCAAAGCGTATATTACGTATGGCACTTAACTGACTGATTGAATATAATAGTTGAAAACATGATTAAGACTTCTACTGGGCATAAAGTGAGGGAACGGTTTTCCATTCTTATAAAGTAATAAACTGATCCCCCACTGACTGAATACTCGAAAATATTTGCAAGTTCCAATTTCTTTGCTCTGGGAGTAACAGACAGGTGAGACTTATTAGCTAGTGATGTTGTGAACGCACCACAATTGACTATTTTCAAGAAGAAGCAGACGATCCTGCTGAATATAGCTGAAGGATTGTTGTGGATCTTTGTTGCCAATTTGTTGTGGCAAATCTTAACACCAATCTTTGTCGACATTTTGTTGTGGAGTTGTAGCGAAAATTCGCCGCAAATTGTACTGACCGGTTTGGCCGGAAGTAAGACACGGAACACACAAGGTAAGTTCGATTACAGTGTATTAGTATAACAAGATCAAGATACAAAGTAAGTGTTAGTAATTAAGAAAATAGAAATAAGTAAGTTCGAACGGTATAGTTACGTTGCTTATTGCCTGAATAGTAGTTGACTTTAACTGCGTAGTAAATGTCATCAACTGCATTTCTAACTGCCTTCCGGAAGTGATGTAGGTAACTATATATAAAAAGAGGAAGAGTCCATTCGTTATAGAAAGGCATCACAACTATTAGTTTCTTCTCATATCAAAATAAAACTAAGGTAAGAATGAGGAAATAAAGTAGAAATTTTAATTAATAATTTTAATATTAACAGAACAGAATAAAATCAATTTGTAAGAGTTGAAGAGAAATATTAGTCAGGAGTAAAGCAAAAGAAGAGTTCTAGTTGTAAGTGATAGAATGTGTTTAATAAAGTTGGTGTTCCTTTCCTTTTTTATGGTTGGCAAGAAAGTGAAAAGGAACGTAAGGCAAATTTAAATGCACAAAAGTACTTTCCAAATCAAAATAAAACTAAGGTAAGAATGAAAAAATAACATAAGTGTTATTCATGATGAAACAAAATGCAGTTGTATAACTTGAGAATGCAAAATAGTTCTTCACAAAACGGGTAGTTAGTTGAAACTTGAAGAACGCACTATGAGTTTAGTGTTGTGGATTTTCGTCATCAATTTGTTGTGGCAAATCTTAACACCAATCTTCGTCGCCATTTTGTTGTGGAGTTGTAGCGAAAATTCACCGCAAAGTTGTACTGACCGGTTTGGTCGGAAGTAAGACACGGAACACAGAAGGTAAGTCCAATAACAGTGTATTAGTATAACAAGAACATAGATACAAATAAGTGTTAGTAATCAGTAAATAGAAATACGAACGGTATAGTTACGCTATTTATTGCCTGAATGCAGTGGCCATAACTGCATCTTTAGCTACGTCTCTAACTGCCGTTACCTGCCGTACTTAGTACAGTCTACCGTAGAAAGCAATGGCAACCTACTGCGGGATAATCTTCTGCCCAGTCAGTCATGTCTCATTCGAGATATGATCGCCCAAGCGTGTATCACGTATGGCGCTTAACTGACTGACTGAATATAATAGAAACATGATTAAGGCTTCTACTGGGCATAAAGTGGTGGATCGGTTTTCTATTGTCATGAAGTAATAAACTGATCCCACACTAATTACTACTTATTAATATAATAATATAATTCACCAGTCTACCGCAGAAAGCAATGGCAACCTACTGCGGGATAATCTTCTGCCCAGTCATGTCTCTTTCGAGACATGATCACCCAAGCGTGTATCAAATATGGCACTTAACTGACCGACTGAATATAATAGAAACATGATTAAGGCTTCTACTGGGCATAAAGTGGGTGATCGGTTTTCTATTGTCATGAAGTAATAAACTGATCCCACACTAATTACTACTTATTAATATAATAATATAATTCACCAGTCTACCGCAGAAAGCAATGGCAACCTACTGATGGATAATCTTCTGCCCAGTTAGTCATGTCTCTTTCGAGACATGTTCGCCCAAAGCGTATATTACGTATGGCACTTAACTGACTGATTGAATATAATAGTTGAAAACATGATTAAGACTTCTACTGTGCATAAAGTGAGGGAACGGTTTTCCATTCTTATAAAGTAATAAACTGATCCCCCACTGACTGAATACTCGAAAATATTTGCAAGTTCCAATTTCTTTGCTCTGGGAGTAACAGACAGGTGAGACTTATTAGCTAGTGATGTTGTACTGACCGGTATGGTCGGAAGTAAGACGCGGAACACTGAAGGTAAGTTTAATAACAGTGTATTAGTATAACAAGAACATAGATACAGAGTAAGTGTTAGTACAGTTGCGCTATTTATTGCCTCAATCCAGTGGCCATAACTGCGTCTCTAACTACCGTTACCTGCCGTACTTAACTGCTTCCTGCAGGTAATTATATACTAAGAGGAAGACTTCATTCTTCGTAGGAGAGCACAATAACAAGGACTATCGAGTAAGATAAAATTATAAATCTATATGTTTAAAAATAAAAATAAATTTATTTTAAATTTTAATCTGAAAAGCCCCGGTTTAATTTTCTGTAAGAATATAAATTTAGTGAGTCAATTAACTGTAATATGTGATACACGCATGAGGCATCATGTCTCTTTCGATATGTGACGAACTAAAAAGAAGTTTTTCCCGCAGCCATTTCTTTCTACGGTAGACTGGTTGCCAACCAAGGCTATAGAACCCATCTGCCCTGATATTCAATCTTTTTTATCCAGATCAATTAGTTGAGTTCTATACGTGATACACGCTCGGGCGATCATGGCTCTTTCAATCCATAACTGACGAGACAGAATATTTTTTTTTTGCAATAGGTTGTGATTTCTTACTACGGTATATTGGTTACCAGCCTAGGCTATAGAACACAATCTATCCTGCTCTTTAACCCATTGCTAGAGGGGAAAAATTTGGATTAATACCTTTCCCAAAGGTATTTGTGCGAAAGCGAATGAAATGAATTCGACTATAAAATATTCGAACGAAAAAACTTTTTGAAAGAAGTATAAAGTATGATCTAAACTTTATCTCTGCGTGTGTGTGTGTATGTCTGTGGGTGTGTGTCCGTTACCTATAAACTCCGAAACGGCTTAACCGAATTTCTTGAAAATTTACACAGTTGTACTATAAGCGTCTCCGAGTGATCTTAGCTAGGTTTTGTGTCGAGGTACCCCCGATACAAACCGATAATCGAAAAGATCGGGTTATAGAAGGAATGGTCCGATTTTAATCAAATTTCATGCACTCATAGACAAAGACATAAGAAACGATATTCAGAAGTTTCAAGATTGCAGATCTTAGAATAGTGCAGAAAATCGATAATATATACCGGTCTGATCAAAATCAGTTTTTCAGCCCTTTTACTTTAGTTTTGCTTCGGGTTTGGCTCTAAGTAGGTATAATTGTAGTTCTTAGTCTCAGCCATGATACCATTTACTCAGAGAACTTATTTAGCCTTCAAAATTCAGTTTACGACGAAAAAAACTTATTTGATATCGATACCAGGAAATCAAAATTTGACTTACATTCATTCATTTTTCTTTCACTCTACGGTTTCGCTTTAACTGGAAACAACTATTGCTTTTTAGTCTTTCGTGCCAACGTCCAAAGAGTTTGAGCTCCAGGACCATGGATTAGTTTTAAAGCTTTCATTACACCCGGGCAACGCCGGGCTGTGCTGCTAGTTTAAATATATATTAATTTCTCATTAGATTGATACTGAAAAAATGTGGTACATTTAAACCAGAACGAAAAAAGTGAACTTCGTTAAAGTTGAATGTCTAAAACGACCGAGTTAAACTTCGAATTAAGCGTAGAGGCTGTTAACAATCAGTCGCATTACATTTCTGTCATGTACATTTTATTTTTTTCAAATACATAAATAAAATATATAAAATCTATTATGACGACGCCGGATTAAAGGCGAGACATGTCAAGTTAAATTTTTGGAAGTTCTTTTGAGTAGTTTCCATATGTCAGTTTTTTTTGCATACTCATTACTCATGATAGTTCTATCTATCTATCTATCTATCTATCTATCTATCTATCTATCTATCTATGTTCAATTTCCTCTCTCTCTCTCTCTCTCTCTCTCTCTCTGTCCGTCTGTTTGCCTCTTCCCAGTCATCGTGTTCATATCTATCTATCTATCTATCTATCTATCTATCTATCTATCTATCTCAATCTGTCCATATCTATCTATCTATCTATCTATCTATCTATCTATCTATCTATCTATCTATCTATCTATCTATCTATCTCAGTCTGTTCTATCTATCTATCTATCTATCTATCTATCTCAGTCTGTTCATCATCTATCTATCTATCTATCTATCTATCTATCTATCTATCTATCTATCTATCTATCTTATTGTTTATATCTATCTATCTATCTATCTATCTATCTATCTATCTATCTATCTATCTATCTATCTATCTACACTGTTAAGTCTGTTTTCGTCATCTTTCTTGCCATATTCACGACATTTCGGTGTGTTGTACACTACGAACTTTTTCAGGGAATTGGAATTTCGAAATTAACCCTTTATTTATGTGTTTTCATGGTCACATGTCAGAATAGATAAAAAAGCCTTGGTTGGATCCAGGGTCTTGACCCAAAGAATTGTGAGTTCAATCCTGGTCTACAGCATTGGTGAACAAAAAACTTGCAGATGTGTGCTAAAAGGAGATAACTAATACTGAAGAATCTGGGAGAGGCATGACACATAGAACAAGAATAATTTACACTGAAAAGTTTTACACACATCATCATTCTCATTTCACCTTTTACGCTTAAGTCCCAGAGATTGAACTTGATAAAGATCTGGTCGAAATCGGTTGTTTTTAGTTCTTAATAAAATGGCATTTAATTTCTATTTATTTCTTGCTATCATAAAATTTTGTCCCGCTAGGACTATATATATATATATATATATATATATATATATATATATATATATCAGTAAATTTGTTTTTAATTAAAAATACACTGCAACACGGAAATTTCTATGTTTGGAGATTTCTATCACGTCATCAGGCAATGTTAGATCATAATTGTGAAAATGATTTTCATTGAAATATAAGAAACAATACGTTTGTTATTTATAGACACGGGAAGACATTAAAATTTATGTGTGTGTTCAATTTAACTTATCAGATAGGTAATATATATATATATATATATATATATATATATATATATATATATATTTTAAACATATATTGTTAAATATAGCAAACAATGAATATTTATTATGTTTAATCATGAGCTGTTCTAAACATCGCATTTTGGCTTTAATTTCAGATGAAAATAAAGACAGAAATTGTTCAACATTTGGATATATTCTTATTATGCTGGTTCTAAGCTTTCGGCTCACATGAGCCAACTTCAGAGAGGTTACAGGGACATTAACATAAAGACATCCACCATCAAAGATTATATTATCTTGTGTTGACATAAAACATTGCAATGCGACGATAACAGTGACTGAATAGCAGATGCAGGTCGTAAATTTGTAATGCGGTTCTATGAGGTCACACCTCGTGAGAGACCGAAATGTCTAAATGCAATGTAATTTGCTATGACTAGATTGAAATGTGATTTTACTGAACGTGGGTTCTTTTGATTTAATGTACATGGCCTCCAATATCTGAAAGTTTCCTTTTACTGTGTGCATGTGTGAGTATTATAGTTTTATCGACTAAAATCTGTTAATATTACATACATGGCTATAGATATTGATTGTTTAATTACTTATTTTTTGGTCATAATAAAATTAGACAAGTGCACATTTGTATTAAAAAGTGTTCAATACAATTATGTAGGAGAACTTTTGAATATTTTCCATTTTTAAACGAGTTATTTTGCTACCCAGGTTTCTACCATGAGTGGTGTCTTCAGGCGATTTTTAATAGTTATTGAAAATCGCCTGAAGACAGCACTCATGGTAGAAACCTAGGTCGTTTAATAATTCGTTTTCAAATAGAATATATATATATATATATATATATATATATATATATATATATATATATTGATTGATTGATTGATTGATTGATTGATTACTTAGTTTCTGGTCATAAGATTAAGCCAGTGCACATTTGTATTAAAAAGAGTTCAATACAATTATATTGTAGAACTTTTGAATATTTTCCATTTGTAAACGAGTTATTAAGCGACCTAGGTTTCTACCATGAGTGATGTCTTCAGGCGATTTGCAATAACTTATTATTGCAATAAGTTATTGAAAATCGTCTGAAGACATCACTCATGGTAGAAACCTAGGTCGCGTAATAACTCGTTTACAAATGGAATGTTATATATATATATATATATATATATATATATATATATATTCATATAAAACCATTACACAGTTCTATTAAAAAGTCATCAATACATATATATTGTAGAGCTTTTGAATATTTTTCATTTGGAAACTAGTTATTTCCGCAACCTAAGTTTCAACATTTCGGTATCTTCAGGCGATTTTTAATAACCTTTCAGATGTACAACATAGATTTTACGAACGCATGACTGAAAGTTTTAAACAATCGATCAAATTTTATGTCTAACTTTTCTTTTTGACATCACTACCGTTTGTAAAGTTTGGGTTTTTTATTATGCACCATGTTATATCAGGGTCTTTTTCATTGTTTGTTTTAATTTATACATGTGATTTATCTAGTGTGTTAAAATATTTAGGCTTTCCAGCTAAAGAGGACAGCACACAACCAAATAGACACAAGTGTTAAAGACCACTCCTTTATTTGCATTGCCTTCTCACACTCTTAACCTGTCGCGACCTACTAAAAAGAGGAAGGAACAAAGCTTTTACAATCCGCTGCTACAGAAACATAAACTCTAAACTTCTGCGGACATTTTAAATACATACAATACTACTACGAACAATTTCTACTACAAAACAGCATGCATTTTCTCTCAATGAACATTTTTCTTTCAGTTAACGAATTTTACTTATATTTTCCTTCTTACACTTTTGTCGTCCTGTAAATAAATCTTTATATTCAGTAAAATACATGTGACCCACAGGGCTGTATGCTTCCAGCTTCTTTGTTTTTGTAAAGTCCGACGATACGATCAAAAAGCTACTTTGAAATAATTTAAAAAAAAAGCTACTTTGAAATAATTTA
>JBBBDQ010002019.1:432500-462386 GCA_037127315.1 Ascarosepion bandense
ACATAAAAACGCAGCACGACCTTCCGTAAGTCTTTCCGCAGACTTGGTAGGTAGTGCGACCATAGCAGAAATTAGATTATGATGAAAAATGACATAATAATAATACCTTTACAGAATACATAGACAGAACAATAAACGTTAATCGTCTAGACATCGATCGTGTTTAGAGACCACAACAAGAAAATGTACCTTTTTATTGACATGCCGATCCCTGCAGATTGAAATCTATCTTTGAAAACATTGGCGTTCTTGAAAAATTTCAACGGAGAATTTGTAACGTGATCGATTCCGACTTGGCAGCTCAGCTGCAGTCACTCTCCCACAGGCGCAATGTGGCTTCCCTGTGTCTCGTCCACAAACACTTTCACGGCTTCTGCGCCAATGAACTTGGAATACCGCCCCCCCCCCATGTATGAATTTAGTCGATCTACTAGATTAGCAACTAGGTCTCACCATTTTACAGTGAAACCAATAAAATGCAACCGCAACTTCTATTCTATCAGCTTCTTTTCTCGCACTTCCCTCCTGTGGAATTTCCTTCCGTATACTTGCCTCCCCGACAGCTACAATCTCCAAGAATTTAAATGTAAAGTCAATAGACATCTCCTATCTCCATGACTTGCATCTTCTCTCTCATGCTCTTTTCTCCATCCACTCTACTCTCATCAGTATTCTCATCTTTCTCTTACCCACTTCCTGACATCCCCTATAACCTGTCACTCTTTCTCATCACTTTCCTTCTATGTAACTCCCCTGCAAAACAGTGGCAGTAAAAATGCCTTGCTTTGGGGAGATATGATTATAAAAAATAATTCTATACTATTATAATGTGGATATAAAGTGGGGGATCAATTCTAGATTACAATCAATATATAAACTGTCCCCTCACTTTATGGCCACATTCATCCTTCTCTTACCCACTTCCTGACACTCCCTATAACCTGTCACTCTTTCTCATCACTTTCCTTCTATGTAACTCCCCTGCAAAACAGTGGCAGTAAAATTGCCTTGCTTGGGGTGAAATGATGAAAATAAGAAATCCAGATAAAGATTCAGAAAGTATATTTTATTTTGAAATATTTTTAATGAAGTGTGTTGACACAGGGGTGAAAATGGCGCACAAATCAGCGATTTTTATCGATTAAAAATAAAAACTAATTCCAGCTAATTTAAATTAATTGCGAAATACACGAAAGTATATACTTTATTGGAAATATTAAATTTAATCTATTTGTTTAAAGTTAAATCTATAAGAAAAGCTTCAAGAAATATATTTTATTTTAAAAAATTCAATTTAATTCTTAGGTATCATGCTTCTTTGTTGATATCTATATAAAAAGTATTTGAAATTATTTGTTTGATTATTTTGATCGATACTCGTATTTAAGTAGATATTCTGTTTATAATCTAACAGTATTATATATTTATTTCTACCGGCCTGATTATTTACGATAATCATCATGTTACGGAAATTGACGAAGATTAACGAAACTTGGTTATAAACAATCGACAATTTGAAATGATTTGTTTGAACGTTATTTTTTATCGATACTGGTATTTAAGTAGATATTCTGTTTTTTAATCAAACAGTATTATATATTTATATCTACCGGCCTGATTATTTACGATAATCATCATGTTACGGAAATTAACGAAGATTAACGAAACTGGTTATAAACAACCGACAATTTGAAATGATTTGTTTGAACATTATTTTTGATCGATACTCGTATTTTAGTAGATATTCTGTTTATAATCAAACAGTATTATATATTTATTTCTAGCGGCCTGATTATAAACAGAATATCTACTTAAATACGAGTATTGATAAAAATAATGTTCAAACAAATAATTTTAAATTGTCGTTTGTTGATAACCATTTCGTTAATCTTCGTGAATTTCCGTAGCATTGTATGTTTACATTTGTTGACATTACGATACATTTCAGTGCAGATATGGTTATTTAAGTGGATCGAAAATTGTGTTATATAGGTTTGATTTGACTTTGTTTAGACTGTTGGTCATTCCTGGTCGAAAAGTCTAAGACACACCAGATCAATTGGTGGCTTCCCCTATGTAGGTAGGGGTCGCAGGTTCGAATCCTACCGAATGACACACATTTTTGTAACAAAAATTTATTGCATATAATCAGGCCGGTATGAATAAATGTATATACAGTCCGATTATTCAAACAAATAATTTCATATTGTCGGTTGTTTATAACCATTTCGTTAATCTTCTTGAAATTCCGTAACATTATGATTATTTATGATAATCTTTTATCATGTATACTCGTTTTTTATAGAATCTTTGTAGGTACCTACTTAAATGTTAAGGTTGAAATATCAGAAATGTGTAGATTGGTCAGCATAAGTTATGGAATGAAAGACTTTATTTTAAATACAAGGCGTTAGGGTGCAATAAATATAGTAGGTACCTGCAATATTTCGATTTAAATTTTCGATACCTAAGTTTAAAATGAAATTTTTAAAATAAAAAAACATTCTTGAAGATTTCATTTAAGATTTAATTAAAAGCTTAATGATTAAATTTATTATTTCCATTAAGTAAAAAATTCTGGTGTATTTCAGATAGAAATTATATAGATTGGAAAGTCACATTTAATTTTTATTTCTTAAAATTTTCTTAAAAGCGGCCATTTTCTTAACTTAAGAAATTTGTAAACAAATAAAAATTCATCGATTTTAAAAATATTTCAAAAGATTTCTGACACTTTATTTTAGTAAAATTAAAAAATTGAAAGTTAAATTAATCTGATTTTAAAGAAATATTAC
The DNA here is from genome assembly GCA_037127315.1 of Ascarosepion bandense. NCBI lineage: Eukaryota > Metazoa > Mollusca > Cephalopoda > Sepiida > Sepiidae > Ascarosepion > Ascarosepion bandense. Next base: position 435,296 of record JBBBDQ010002019.1, read on the forward strand.
TTATAGAATAAAAAAGTAATATACAACCATTAACGTTAACGTTATTATTAACGATTGGTCGTATTCATCTGATCGAACGTTTGACAAACTGTTGACTGACGAGGCGATGACAGCTTTCTACGCATGAACATAAAAGCCATTTTTATAAATCTAAGGGAAAGGTCGAAACTCTTAAATTACGTAACCTTTTCATAATAATGGCAGTTTTAGTCAACCATACGTGAAAATAAGGAACGTATTAAGTAAATCAAAATAATTTATGTTCAATGAACTTTACAAGTTTGGACTCGTAAATTTTGTTTCCACTTAATTATTATATAATAAGAGAACAGACAAATACAGGATTTTACAAAATTTTAAATTATTAAATTATTATAATTAAAATGTAAAGAAACTTGAAAAATTTTTGTAAAAATTAATTATTCACCAAATTTTTTTTATTTCTTCAGACAATAATGTCCTTATTATTACTTATTTACAAAAGCATAGCAACAAACGACACTGAGTCCTCTTTCCTCCTCCAAATAATGCACCGAAGCGTGAAAATGTCAGTTACAAAGCAGTGTTGACTTCTCTATTCACGAGATATAGCATTGATAATAATATAAGTCAGATCATTATGAAATTCCTACTGTCTAAAAGTAGTGAATATCAAAGGAACAAAATAAAGTATTAAATTAAAGGTATAGTTAATTTATCTTTAAAAGAAGTTATACTTGGATAACCCCGGTCACGGTGAATGATGTCTTGCTTGAAATCAGCAATCAATCTAGGCGAAGATTAAATGAATTGAAACCCGCGGGAAAAGCAGTAGAATACAGCCCCATTATTTTTCTCAAAATAAAAAATTTCAAAGAGATTCGATCGTCTTGATTCTCAACGTTGACCATTAGAATTACAAGGCGACCCAAGAAATTTTTTGAGATAGGTTTAGAGACTTTTTGTATTTTTTTAAAAAATTATTTCACTCCAAGTAAGGAGAGTATGAAACTTTTCTAATTAAGTAATATCATAGTTTTATTAGAATTATTATTTTTCAATTCAGAGCAGATTTTCATTTAGTTGGTACTAATTGGAAAGAAAATCTCCAAAGACTCCTACTTCTAACCAAAAGATTGTCAGAGAACAAAAAGGTTCTGTGCGAAATTTTATGAAATTAAGTGGGGGGGTGGGATTAACACGTTTAAAAAAATTTTACCATTATTTTCTAAAAAAAAAATAAAAAGTAATTTCATTCATTTGTGAATAAGTCCTGAAAATTTCATTAAAATCGAACAATTATTTGATTTTTACAAGAATTTCCAAATTTATGTGCTTTCTACGGAGAAACGTGCGCGCGCAAAAAATCAGTGTCATCTTCTACTAAGTTAGAGTAGAAGCTGACGTAAACAAAACAAGATTTTAAGGAAAATTTCGAACGTGTTAGAAAGGATTAAAAAAATTTCAAAAGATAATTAAAAAATACTTTGGTCTTTCATCTTAATAATAACATCAGCATTTTGACGATAAAACTTGATTTTCGCTTACTTTGTGGCCTTTTTCATTACGCTATGCTATTTTTCCCGCGCATTACTGCAGGTACCTAGATAGATGAGAAATCGGAGATCCGAGTTCGAATTCTAGTTAAATTCGTTGCATTCACTTACGCGCAAATAGCCTTTATTATTAATATGTTACTTCTCCATCCAGCTATGGGTTAAATAGCAGGGGAGATTGGGTTCTGTAGTTTTGGTTGGCAACTAGTCTACCGTAGAAAGTAATGGCAATCTACTGTAAGAAGATCTTCTGGACAGTCAGTCATGTCTATTTCGAAGCGTGAATCACGTATGGCCCTTGACAAGTCGAAAAGAACTGAGGACATTTGTTGGGAAAACAAAGAGATATGGATGATAGTCTGAATAATGTATTCAATAACACTTTGGGGGTGTAGGTCAGGATTTTTGTCATTCTCTCTAGGACAACAGAGATACTTTGTTTGTCGCTTATTCAGGACTGCATTTAGTGTCAAAGCCTTCTAAAAATGGGATTAAAGTCGTTAAATAAAAGATAACAATGTATATAATAAAATGTTTGTGTGAGATGGAAACATAAAAAGAAATACTGTCGAGTACTCGTTTTTCAAACTTTTAAAAGTTGTGCGACCGAATTCTTTTTGAACTGATTTTTTTTTCGCTTTATTAATTTATTTATTTTTTATCTATTACCCGAATATTCGAGATCAAAGAGAACATCCGGCGCGTTATAAATGCTCTTAACACAAAAGCAAACTGGATAGCAAAAAAGAAACTATACGAGGAGAAACTGAAAAGATACGCGGCAATGGGCGTGTATAATAATATACACGCTAAAATGTCTGCCGCATTCTACTGAGCGCCCGTAGCTCAGGTAGAATCGCCGATTGACGCCAATGCGGTCGGGTTTCAATCGTGGGTAAAAAGGCAATCGGCTGTCTAACCGTACTGATGAGCTGTGATACAGCGAAACAGATCTGTCTGCCGATGACTATATATATATATATATATATATATAATTATGTTACAATATCGCTACAAAAGTAGCTATTTTGTTTTGACACTTCTTGTTTCTTATCAAGTGATGGTGCTGATTGCACGACACAAATGCACCCCCCGACATATATATATATATATATATATATATATATATATATATATATATATATATATTAATAATTATTACTTTATAATATGTACAGCCTACAAACTACTACAAAACAGTACAATTTGTTTCGACATTGAAAGACCAATATCTCATTAGGTAGTTAATAATGATGGTCATAAACGTTTTATTGAAAAAAATTTTTTAAATTTTGTTTCAATTAAACCTATATGACCATCATTATTAATTTAAAATTTTGTTTCAATAAAACTTATATGACCATCATTATTAACTCCCTGATAGGACATTTTTCTTTTAATGTCGAAACAAATTGTACAAATGTATAGTAGTTTGTACCTGTTTTTAAAGTAATAATTATTAATAAATATTCATTGTTCTACTTTGTATTGAGCACTGTTCTAGATCAATGTTTTGAAAGTTGCAATTATTTTCTTCGTTCCTTATTCATTTGGATATATATATATATATATATATATATATATATATATATATATATATATATATATATATATATAAACAACCGACAATTTGAAATGATTTGTTTGAACATTATTTTTTATCGTTACTCGTATTTAAGTAGATTTTCTGTTTTTTTTATTAAACAGTATTATATATTTATATCTACGGCCTGGTTATTTACGATAAATTTTTATTACGAAAATGTGTATTATTTGGCAAGATTCGAACCTGCGACCCCTATCTACATAAGGAAAGCTACCATATGATCCGGCACATCTTAAGATTCTCGACCACGAATGACCATGACTCAAAACGAGGTTTTAATCAAGCCTATATACCACAGTTTTCGATTTATCGCAACAACCATATCTGCTCTGAAATGTATCGTAATGTCAACAAATATAAACATGTTACGTAAATTAATCAGGCCAGTAGATATAAATATATAATACTGTTTAATTAAAAAAAAAAACAGAAAATCTACTTAAATATGAATATCGATAAAAAATAATGTTCAAACAAATCATTTCAAATTGTCGGTTGTTTATAACCAAGTTTCGTTACTCTTCGTTAATTTCCGTAACATATTTATAAAAAAATCTTAATTCATGAAATAGTCATAAAAATAAGGAAATTAGAAATAGAACGTTTGGAAGATGCTAGAATGTTTGCGAAAACTCCAGTAGATTCGAGAAATTTCGAGAAATATGCAAATTAAGTGTTAGCCTCTATAAAAATAGGTTTTGGGATGAGAGTAGTAAGTTGTTAAAAGGATTTGCTGACATTATCATCTCCGAACCGATTCGGGTATTTGTATATCCAGCCGAAAGAATCTCTAAGAAAAGTTGTCGACCAACTAAAACCTGAAAGAGAACCACATGGAACTAAAAGGGTAAATAGATTTTTGGACTCTTTCATTGACCATATTGGAAATTATAATTTATATACACATTTGAGGATTTCCATAAAGTATATCACTTAATCTACTTCACTAGCTTAACTGGGTAAAGCTACTTGGCACCTTAACTTCCCTTCTCTCTTTGTAACACTCGCCAATAGTAAACTCTATGTTTCTTGATTTGAATGCAACAAAAATTGTATAGTTGTAAATACTTTATTGGGTTTTTTGTAAATTAAATATTTGTTTGTGATTTAGCTCTGAGTTTTAGTCAATCATTTTTTTAGAAGTCTTAAAGGACATCTAGCCGTATGTCCGAAAAACCAATTGAAAAGGCTTAAACACAAGAGTGTTTTGAACAGCTTCTCTAGCTGTTCAAGAGACTCTTGAATGATTGTCTTGACATTCTTATCTATCTACCTAGCTCATCCTGTTAATATCTATCTATCTATCTATCTATCTATCTATCTATCTATCTATCTATCTATCTCAGTCTGTTCATATCTATCTCTGTCTGTTCATATCTATCTATCTATCTATCTATATATCTATCTCAGTCTGTTCAAATCTATCTATCTATCTATCTATCTATCTATCTATCTATCTATGTCTGTTCAAATCTATCTATCTATCTATCTATCTATCTATCTATCTATGTTCAAATCTATCTATCTATCTATCTATCTATCTATCTATCTATCTATCTATCTATCTATCTATCTATCTATCTTAGCCTGTTCAAATCTATCTATCTATCTATCTATCTATCTATCTATCTATCTATCTATCTATCTCTGTCTGTTCATATCTATCTATCTATCTATCTATCTATCTCAGTCTGTTCAAATCTATCTATCTATCTATCTATCTATCTATCTATCTATCTATCTATCTATCTCAGTCTGTTCATATATATCTCAGTCTGTTCATATCTATCTATCTATCTATCTATCTATCTATCTATCTATCTGTCTGTTCAAATCTATCTATCTATCTATCTATCTATCTATCTATCTATCTATCTATCTATCTATGTCTGTTCAAATCTATCTATCTATCTATCTATCTATCTATCTATCTATCTATCTTAGCCTGTTCAAATCTATCTATCTATCTATCTATCTATCTATCTATCTATCTATCTATCTAAATCTTTCATTATCTACTGATTAGATAGTTTGATATTTATGTTGTTCTTGTTTTACTTTTCCTAGATTTCATATAGTTTCTTTCTTTCTTTCTTTCTTTTCCTCCTCCCTCTTGTTCTACTTTATTATTTTTTCATTTCTTCAATCTTTTTCATTTTTTTCTCGCACCCTTCTTCTCGCCTATTTTCTTCTTTTTCTAAGAACAATTTCTTCTTCTTCTTCCTTTTATTCTAAGAACAGTCACTTTTTCTTCTTCTCAGAACAATTTACCGAATTTACTGGCCATTTTTAATGGTGATGTTGATTTGTGTCGACAGCGTGCGACTGACAGCGCCACCTGCCGGCACTGACACGCAAAACGAGCTGATCATTAAAATATGACATTTCAGAACAGTGCACCGTGCCTCCTGGTGTCGCGAGAGCGAACCGCTACAGTTGCATCTCATGCACACGTTGAAATATTAGATTAATTGAGCCTTTTAGCAATTGTCTTTTTAGATCGGATGGCTATCTGCTCGCGAAAGCGTTATAATAGGCTTCACACAAGTACAAGCGGATAATTACACTGAAAATTGTCGCTGCATAAGAATTGTATATTCTAATATATAATACAAATTAGTGTATGAGCATGGGTGGAGAATTTGCGAAGATATCTGCTATTTATTAAGTACGGTGTGTCTGTTTATGTGTTTGATTGTGTAAGGTAAATAAAATCATTTTACAGTTTGATACGGTAGCTAAATCCACTGCTAAGAAGGTTGGGTCACTGTGTTGGGCCAGGATGTTTTTCCCGCCTGAATCCACCCTGCGTATATACAAATCAACCATTCGTCCGTGCATGGAATAATGCTGCCATATATGGTCAGGCGCCCCTGCTGTTCATCTCAGTGTTCATGACAGGCTCAAAAGGAGAATCAGTACTGTGATAGGTACCAACTTGGCGGCTCGACTACAGCCATTTCCCCACCGACGAGATGTGGCCTCCCTTTGTCTGTTCTATAAATACTTTCATGGTGTCTGTTCCAACGAACTTAAGTCACTAGTGTCTCTGCAACAGGTGTTTACTCGTGCAACCAGATTGGCAACTGGGTCTCACCCATTCACAGTTAAATTAACCAAATGCAAACGACAATTCTACTCTTTCAGTTTCTTTTCTTGTACATCCCGCCTGTGGAACTCGCTTCCATATTCTTGTTTTCCTGACGGCTACAACCTCCAGGAATTTAAATGCAATGTCAGTACTCATCTATTAACCACTTAACTCTAGTTCTTTCACCACCCTGTATATCCTTTCCTTTCTCTCCACCTTTGCAACTGTCATCACACCTGTATTCCCATCCTTCTCTTGCTCCTTTCTAACTGGTTTATCTTCCTCTTCACTCTCTTCTACTTAATCTTTTTTAGTCTTATGTAGTGTCATCACAGCTGTATTTCCATCCTTCTCTTGCTCCTTTCTAACTGGTTCGTCTTTCTCTTCACTCTCTTCTAATTAATCTTTTTACTCTTATGTAGTGTCATCACACCTGTATTCCCATCCTTCTCTTTTTCCTTTCTAACTGGTTCGTCTTTCTCTTCACTCTCTTCTACTTAATCTTTTTTACACTTATGTAGTGTCATCACACCTGTATTCCCATCCTTCTCTTGCTCCTTTCTAACTGGTTCGTCTTTCTCTTCACTCTCTTCTACTTAATCTTTTTTACTCTTATGAATGTCATCACACCTGTATTCCCATCATTCTCTTGCTCCTTTCTAACAGGTTCGTCTTCCTCTTCACTCTCTTCTACTTAATCTTTTTTACTCTTATGTAGTGACATCACACCTGTATTCCCATCCTTTTCTTGCTCCTTTCTAACTGGTTCGTCTTTCTCTTCACTCTCTTCTACTTACTTTTTTTTACCCTTATGTAGCTCCCTGCATATCAGTGGCGTTACCGCCTTGCGCGGGGTGATATGATTAAAAAACAAACTTACCTGTATATCACGAAATAAATATTTGCCACCTTTCAGCAATCCCTGGTGTACCTTTTTTTCTATCTTTACGAAACAGAGACTTGAAGCAACATAAAAGTGGTTCTACAGAAGGATGCTGAGGATACCATGGACAGAACATGTGAGCAACGACCAGGGTTTGGGAAATATGCAAACGGAAAGGAAACTTATAACTGGTATCAGGAAGAAAAAACTGAGGTTTCTGGGAAAAAAGTAATGAGGAAGGAGAGCTTAGTGAATCGAATACTCATAGGACGGATAGTGGGAAAGAGAGATTTGATGGGCTTGAGGAAGGAGATGGCGGATCGGGGTTTGGGAGAGATACCAAGAGGAAAATTAAGAGTTACAAAGTATAGGGGATAAATGGAGGTCCATGACCGCCTACGCCTTGAAATGACAAGGCACATAAAGAAGATGATTTGTTAAACTAGGATGTAAAGAGAATAGAACAGTTGGGACTTGGAGTTTTCTAGGTAGCGTTGTATACTAGTGAGCCAGGCATGAGCTGACTCATTTTATAGTTCACCAATAGAAGGGTTAACTAATCAGAAAGCTCGAAATATTCAATACGACGTGTATAAGGCGGCCATATTCGGTCCGATTCAGTAGAGTGTCTGACTCGTGAGTGTTAATCTTTGATGTTGTTTCATTGAACAGATTACGTACTGCCCTGGATTCTATATTCATAAACTATGGCGGACATGGTCAAGAGGGACCAAGTAAGCTGTTGGCCTGATTATACAAAAAGAAAGCTTTTTCTATAAGGTGTTTACCCGTGCAACCAGACTGGCAACTGGGTCCCACCCATTCACAGTCAGGTTAGCCAAATGCAGACGACAATTCTACTCCTGCAGCTTCCTCTCTCGCACTTCCCGCCTGTTGAACTCGCTCCCATATTCTTGCTTTCCTGACGGCTACAACCTCCAGAAATTTAAAATCAAAGTCAATATTCATCTACTAATCACTGGCCTCTAGCTCTCCCCCCTCCCCTGTATAACCTTCCCTTTCTCTTCACCTATGTATCTGTCATTGCACCTGCATTCTCATCTTTCTATTGTTCCTTTCTAACTAGCTTGTACTCCTCACTCTTTTCTAATTAATCTTTTTACATTTATGTAACCCCCTGCACATCAGTGGCGTTTCTGCCTTGCTCGGGGTGAAATGATTAAAAAAAAAATGCAACTGCCTTATAAGTTTAATGTTTAAAAATGGTCTTCAGTTAATGAAACCTATTGAAATTGGCGCTGCAGTGTCACAGATATTCACGTGGCTCCTCTCTGTCTTTTCTATAAATATTTGTATGGCAACTGCTCTGACGAACCTTTTTCTTGTTGCACTGACCACGTGAATTTGAGCGCGTTGCTAGATTGGCATCCAGGTCCCACCGTTTTGCCGTTGAAATTGTAAAATGTAACTATTACTTCTACTACAACAGTTTCTTTTCTCGTACTTCCTGCCTGTGAAACTCCCATCAGTTTACTTGGTTCCCTGTGAGCTACAACTTCGAAAAATTTAAATGCAACGTCAATTGCCATCTTCTATCTTCTTGAATCCCGTTCATCTTTTATCTCTTCATCAATACCCGCTGTACCCAATTTTTTTCTCGTAATATAACCTACTGCGCACTAGTGAAGATTCAGCCTTGCTTGTGGTGAAATGCTCAAAAAATAAAGAAATAAAGAACTGCACCAAATATTAGAAACCATCTCACATGAGGACTACCGAATGTAGCAAAAAATTAAAATGGATCGCTCATGTGTTCTCAACTCGACTGCTGTCTGCAAATTGATAAATTTAAACTGCCGACTGCTGTCTGGCTTTCCTTAAAGAGTCGAACCTTATTGACACCTGCACCTCCACGTGCGTTTTGCTACTTTTCAGTGACTTCTTTGAACTCTGTCGTCAAAACAAAGTATAGCCTGCACCTGCATTTTCTGACATTTCAAATAACATCCATTTTATTATTCAAATTTTCCAACAACAATGCGAATACACTTATTGGCAAAATTAAAAAAAAAATTTTTTTTAAATTCCACTAAGTAGATCTCCCGTCTACACATACTGAGACGCGCTGGCACCCCGACGTGGAGTAATGGTTAGCTCCAGAACAACTGTGGCTGAGGAGTAACCAAACCTCACCAGGTCCTCTATAACTTCTGCCCTACGCTACATCTAAGCTACAATTAGAAAATCACTATTCCGAGATGTGGGGTGACATAATTTATAACCATAACTGGTTTTTACTCTTATGTAGTATCACACCTGTATTCCCATCCTTCTCTTGCTCCTCTTGCCATTGATTTCTGCGGTAGACTGGTTTATTTTCTGCATACTTTTGCCAACTTAGATTTATCATTTCACAACTGACTTATAGCATTCTTCATCCCCCCTACCATTCTTCGCCTTTTTCAGTTTATTCTCTGTTTATTCTCTCTTTACTCTTTCTTTTTTTTTCATTTAATTATTCGTTCATTCAAGCGCCAATCACAACCCACATACTGGCTAATAGTCGGACTGACTTGCTTGAGTTATCATTTGCCTCTTTTTATTTTTTTTTCTAGTAAGTTCATCAACATTGTGGAATCGACCAATTCCTTTACGATACCCTGAAGAAAAAAAACCTTAAAGCACAAAAAAAAAAAAAATAAAAATAACGCACAATGCACTGGAAGAGAAAAGTGAAAGAACACTTACTTTTTTCTGTTATTATTATTATTATTATTATTATTATTATTATTTCCCCTTTTCCACTACACATATTATTTTTCCGTCTTTTTCCGTTTCCGTTTTCTTTTAAACACAATGTCAGAGAAAATTCTGTAATGTCTGAAAAGTTAATTTTTTTTTTTTTGCTTTTCGAAGAACACAATTCAGAACGTTCTAAAATTGTCAAACAGTTATAAAATTTTATACTGTTCAAGTTCGTTTTTTCTGTCTTTTCCTTCTCTCTTCGAATTGCACCACATCCTCAGGCACCCCGATGCACGACCATAGTTGTAGACGTTAACTGCATACTCAAATTCAAATTGACATGTGGTAAATAACCTCACATACACCATTTGCACTTCTGCTCGAGTTTTACATTACACAAAGAATTTCCTAGGTTCTAGTGACTGAACACGGACATCTACCATTATTTGCAGTGCATATCCTTTTAAGCCTGTCTGAGGAAACAATAACATTAACCAAGTGAGAAAAAACAAACAAACAAACAAACAAAAAAGAACTACCGAAAGGTCTGATCGTATCTGATGATGCAGGCAAAGTTTCGATCTGAGGATTAGTTGCAACTTTTATAGTTCTAATCTCCTAACTAATTTTGTCTAAAAATGAACCTGTCTTACTCTAAATACCACATCTAGACGTTTTCACCACGAACTGCAACTATACACACAGGTTCAAAAAGATTAAAGACAAGCCAAACCACCTTAATCAGGGAGGCATTGTTACATAGAGTTAACCAATCAAAATAAAGTATTTTCTAATTTGAAAAAAAAAATATATGAACAGACACTAAAAGCAATTTATTGGGGCATTGAGTCAGTTTAGTGCCATACGTGATACACGCTTGGGCGATCATGTCTCGAAAGGGACATGACTGATTGAGCATAAGATTATCCCACAGTAGGTTGCCATTGCTTTCTGCGGTAGACTGGTGAATTATATTATTATATTAATAAGTAGTAATTAGTGGGGGATCAGTTTATTACTTCATGACAATAGAAAACCGATCACCCACTTTATGCCCAGTAGAAGCCTTAATCATGTTTCTATTATATTCAGTCAGTCAGTTAAGTGCCATACGTGATACACGCTTGGGCGATCATGTCTCGAAAGAGATATGACTGACTGGGCAGAAGATTATCCCGCAGTAGGTTGCCATTGCTTTCTGCGATAGACTGGTGAATTATATTATTATATTAATAAGTAGTAATTAGTGGGGGATCAGTTTATTACTTCATGACAATAGAAAACCGATCACCCACTTTATGCCCGGTAGAAGCCTTAATCATGTTTCTATTATATTCAGTCAGTCAGTTAAGTGCCATACGTGATACGCGCTTGGGCGATCATGTCTCGAATGAGATATGACTGACTGGGCAGAAGATTATCCCGCAGTAGGTTGCCATTGCTTTCTGCGGTAGACTGGTTGCCGACCAAGGCTATAGAACCCAATCTGTCCTGTTATTTAACCCATAACTGGAAGGAATAGACGGATTAATACCTTTCCCAAGGGTATTTGCGCGTAAGTGAATGCAATGAATTCGGCTGGAATTCGAACTCGGCCCCCCGATTTCTCGTTCAGAATCGATATCCAATGCACCACAACGCAACATTATTATTTGATCAGCTATTAGCTTCACTTTATTTTTATTACGAATTTGAAATTCTAAGTTTAACAAAAGCATTAGATTTAGATTATTTAGATACTGAACGAGTAAAAGACGTGGGCGTACACATATTCAAATCTATAGACATCTACATATGGACAAATACACGACTATATACACACAAACACACGCTGGCACACAGACACATGCACAGACGAATATACGCACACATGAAAGTCGGTTCCCTGTGCAGGGCCCGGAAGTTTTTTCCGTCTGAATCTATCCTGCAAATATACAGTATAACCCGGATATAAGAGATCCGGATATAAAAGAAACCCTGGTATAAGAGAGATATTGTCCCAACTTAGAGCATGTGGTAATGTATATAAAATAGACAAATCCGGATATAAGAGAAACCCGGATATAAGATAATGTTTTCTCTGATCCCAAAATAGAGCCTGTGGTAATATATGTAAAATAGACAAAACCCGGGTATAAGAGAGTTTTCTCTGGTCCCAAAATTGAGCCTGTGGTAATGTATATAAAATAGACAAAACCGGGATATAAGATAAATCAGGATATAAGAGAATTTTCTCTGGTCCCAAAATAGAGCCTGTGGTAATGTATATAAAATATAATAAACCCGGATATAAGATAATTTTTATCCGGTCCAGCCAGCTCTCTTATATCAGGGTTAGACTGTATTATTCTACCATTCGCCCGTGCATTGGGTACTGCTACCACATCTGGTCGGGTGCCCCTGCTATTCTCCTCGGGATTCTTGACAAAGTACAACGGAAAGTCTGTAATGTGATCGATACCGACTTGGCAGACCGGCTGCAGTCTCTCTCTCACCGGCGTGACGTGGCTTCCCTGTGTCTCTTCTATAAATACTTTCACGGCTTCTGCTCCGATGAACTTAGATCACTGGTACCCCCTAGGTACGAATTTGCACGAGATACTAGATTAGCAACTAGATCCCATCCTTTTACAGTGAAACCGATGAAATGTAACCGCAATTTCTACTCCAACAGCTTCTTTTCTCGCACTTCCCGACTGTGGAATTCCCTTCCACATGATTGCTTCCCAGACAGCTACAATGTCCAGAAGTTTAAATGTAAGGTCAATAGACATCTCCTAACACATTAACTTGCATCCATTCTCTCAAACACTCTTTCATCTACCCAATATATTCTTTTACACCCAGTAACCCTCTGCAAGTTAATAGCTTTATTGCCTTGCCTGGGGTGAAATGATTCTATCAGTTAAGTGCCATACGTGATATACGCTTTGAGCGATCATGTCTCTTTCGAGAGAGGACTGATGGGGCAGAATATTATTCCGCAGTAGGTTGCCATTGCTTTCAGCGGTAGACTGGTTGCCAGTTAAAGCTATAGAACCCAATATGTCCTGTTATTTGACTCATAGCTAGAGGGAGAAGATATGTATTATATTATTAAGTAGAAATTAGTGGGGGATCAGTTTATTACTTCATAACAATAAAAACCAGTCCCCGACTTTATGCCCAGTAGAAGACGTAATCATGTTTCCAACTATTATATTCAGTCAGTCAATTAGGGGCCATACGTGATACACGCTTGGGCGATCATGTCTCGAAAGAGACATGACTGACTGGGCAGAAGATTATCCCGCAGTAGGTTGCCATTGCTTTCTGCGGTAGACTGGCTGCCAGCCAAGGCGATAGAATCTAATCTGTCTTATTATTTAACCCATAACTGGCGGGAAGAGACGGATTTATACATTTCCCAAGGTTATTTGTGCGTAGGTAAATGCAAGGAATTCAAATGGAATTTGAACTCGGTTCCCCGATTTGTCGTTCCAAGTCGATATCCACTGCACCACAACGCACACCCTGTGAAATGATTATCGAAAATACGTGTTTTGGTAATTTTTTTTAGCTTTCGTAGCATTCTGATAATCAAGAATCTCTACTGGCAGCAAACGGCCTGCATACGGACAGGTAACGACCTCAGTAGATACACAAAGATAGAAAAAGGCGTAAGACAAGGATATGTCTTTTCACCGGATTTGTTCAACCTATACAGCGAGAATATTTTGAGGACCCTAGATGACACACCAGGATTTGTTATTGGAGGCCACAACCTGAACAACATAAGATACGCGGACGATACAGTACTGATCGCGGAAACGGAAAGGAAACTACAAGATCTCATACAGAAAGTAGCAGTGGAGAGTGACAAGAAGGGACTACAAATAAACTTTAAGAAAACTGAGTGCATGGTCATCAGCAAAAGATACAACCCAAAATGCCAAATTCAGGTGGGGGATAACAGAATCAAACAAGTCCAAGAATTTAAGTACCTAGGAAGTGTTCTAACAGGAGATGGAAAGTGCGACACGGAGATCCGAAGGCGAATTGGCATGGCAAAGGACGCGTTCCAGAAGATGAGCAAAATACTAACACACAAGATCTCAATAGAAACGAAGAAAAGAGTGCTAGACTGCTACGTGATGTCAGTTCTTCAATACGGCAGTGAATGCTGGACAATATCATCGAAAATGAGGACAAAACTAGAAGCGGCCGAAATGTGGTTCTACAGAAGGATGCTACGGATATCGTGGACTGAGCATACAAGCAACGACGAGGTGTTAGAAAGAATGGCAACAAAAAGGAAATTGATGCTGAGCATCAGGAAGAGACAACTGAAGTTCCTGGGACATGCAATGAGGAAGGAGAGCCTGGTGAACCTGATACTGACTGGACAGATAGAAGGAAGGAGAGACAGAGGAAGGCAGCGGATAACATATTTGCAGGGACTGATCAGGTGGATGACGGAACGGGGGTTGCCAGGAGCAACAGGAGCAAACATACTAAGAGCCACAAGGGATAGGGAGACGTGGAGATCCATGATCGCCTACGTCCTGAAGGGACAGGGCACATAGAAGAAGAAGAAGAAGAAGAAGCATTCTGAAATTTCAGATAAAATATGTCTTAAACTCACCTTTTCCGAACACTTAAGAATCGCTTTAAAGATGTGAAAATTTAAACTTGAGAGTTACTTTTGATATCATTTCATTGATTAGTTTCTAAAGTTCATTTATTAATTCTTACTTTATTTCTTTCTTTCTTTTTATTTGACTTCATTTTTTTTTTTACAATTCTTTTAACACATTACTTCTTTCTTCTCTGCTTAGACTAAACTATCGCCCGGTTCACATTCCACCCAAGTCTATTGTACAGGTGTAGCGGCTCATCCCTTGTTCCCTGTTTAGGATGTAGTTTCCGGTTTTCTCTTTTCCAATCTTTTCACACTTTTCTTTTTTTTTTTCAATTGTAGTAGACAGACTAAACTATCGCCCGGTTCACACTCCACCCACGTCTATTGTACAGGTGTAGAGGCTAATCCCTTGTTTCCTATATAGGATGTGGTTTCCAGCTTTCTCTTTTCCAATCTTTTCACTTTTCTTTTTCTTTTTTTCTTTCTTTTTCGTTTTTTTTTAATTGGAGTAGATAGACTAAACTATCGCCCGGTTCACACTCCACCCACGTCTATTGTACAGGTGTAGCGGCTCATCCCTTGTTCCCTGTTTAGGATGTGGTTTCCGGCTTTCTCTTTTCCAATCTTTTCACTTTTCTTTTTCTTTTTTCTTTCTTTTTCGTTTTTTTTATTTCAATTGGAGTAGATAGACTAAACTATCGCCCGGTTCACACTCCACCCACATCAACCGAACAGGTGTAGAGGCTCATCCCTTGTTTCCTGTTTAGGATGTGGTTTCCGGTTTTCTCTTTTCCAATCTTTTCACACTTTTCTTTTTTTTTTTCAATTGTAGTAGACAGACTAAACTATCGCCCGGTTCACACTCCACCCACGTCTATTGTACAGGTGTAGAGGCTAATCCCTTGTTTCTTATATAGGATGTGGTTTCCGGCTTTCTCTTTTCCAATCTTTTCACTTTTCTTTTTCTTTCTTTTTCTTTTTTTTTTTTTTGAATTGGAGTAGATAGACTAAACTGTCGCCCGGTTCACACTCCACCCACGTCTATTGTACAGGTGTAGCGGCTCATCCCTTGTTCCCTGTTTAGGATGCGGTTTCTGGCTTTCTCTTTTCCAATCTTTTCACTTTCCTTTTTCTTTTTTCTTTCTTTTTCTTTTTTTTTTTGAATTGGAGTAGATAGACTAAACTATCGCCCGTTTCACACTCCACCCACATCAATTGAACAGGTGTAGAGGATCATCCCTTGTTCCCTGTTTAGGATGTGGTTTCCGGTTTTCTCTTTTCCAATCTTTTCACTCTTTTCTTTTTTTTTCCTATTGGAGTAGATAGACTAAAGTATCGCCCGATTCACACTCCACCCAAGTCTATTGTGCAGGTGTAGAGGGTCATCCCTTGTTCCCTGTTTAGGATGTGGTTTACGGTTTTATCTTTTCCAAACTTTTCACTTTTCTTTTTCTTTTTTTTCTTTTTTTCTTTTTTTTTCCAATTGGATTACATAGACTAAACTATCGCCCGGTTCCCACTCCACCCACGTCTATTGTGCAGGTGTAGAGGGTCATCCCTTGTTCCCTGTTTAGGATGTGATTTCCAGCTTTCTCTTATCCAATCTTTTCACTTTTCTTTTTCTTTTTTTTTCTTTTTTTCTTTTTTTTTTCCAATTGTAGTAGATAGACTAAACTATCGCCCGGTTTACACTCCACCCAAGTCTATTGTACAGGTGTAGCGGCTCATCCCTCGTTCCCTGTTCAGGATGTGGTTTCCGGCTTTCTCTTTTCCAATCTTTTCACTTTTCTTTTTCTTTTTTTTCTTTTTTCTTTTTTTTTCCAATTGTAGTAGATAGACTAAACTATCGCCCGGTTTACACTCCACCCAAGTCTATTGTACAGGTGTAGCGGCTCATCCCTCGTTCCCTGTTTAGGATGTGGTTTCCGGTTTTCTCTTTTCCAATCTTTTCACTCTTTTCTTTTTTTTTTTTCCTATTGGAGTAGATAGACTAAACTATCGCCCGGTTCACACTCCACCCAAGTCTATTGTGCAGGTGTAGAGGGTCATCCCTTGTTCCCTGTTTAGGATGTGATTTCCAGCTTTCTCTTATCCAATCTTTTCACTTTTCTTTTTCTTTTTTTTCTTTTTTTCTTTTTTTTTCCAATTGTAGTAGATAGACTAAACTATCGCCCGGTTTACACTCCACCCAAGTCTATTGTACAGGTGTAGCGGCTCATCCCTCGTTCCCTGTTCAGGATGTGGTTTCCGGCTTTCTCTTTTCCAAATCTTTTCACTCTCACGTATCCCCCTGCACATCAGTGGCGTTACCGCCTTGCTCGGGTGATATGATTAAGAAAAAAAAATTCTTTCTTTCTTTTTCATTTCTTTTTTTCATTATTTCATTTATATTTCATTCTTTCTTTCATTTCATCTTTATATCAATTGTCGTTTTATGTTTCTTTCGTCTTCTCTGTATTGCTTCATTCTTTTTTTCTTTTTTCTTTCATCTTTCATTTTTTTCTGTTTTTCTTTTTTTCTTTCATTTTTCATTCATTCCATTTAAATTAACATTTTATCCAATTCTTCTTTTTTTAATCATATCACCCCGAGCAAGGCGGTAACGCCACTGATGTGCAGGGGACTACGTAAGAGTGGAAAGATTGGAGTCGGAAGCAGCAAGCAGGAAACTGCCAACCCGGTACTCTCACAATGATGGGACGTTACCACCAGCCAAGCGCATCGCAGGAAAATCACGGAAGCACCAATACTGAGGTCTGAAGAGAGAAAAGTGAAAGCCTGAAACCACATCCTAAACAGGAAACAAGGAAT
Source organism: Ascarosepion bandense (assembly GCA_037127315.1). NCBI lineage: Eukaryota > Metazoa > Mollusca > Cephalopoda > Sepiida > Sepiidae > Ascarosepion > Ascarosepion bandense. The sequence continues at coordinate 452,549 of JBBBDQ010002019.1, forward strand.
GAGCCTCTTCACCTGTTCAATAGACGTGGGTGGAATGTGAACCGGGTGATAACTTAGTCTATCTACTCCACTTGAAAAAGAAAAGAGAAAAAAGTGAAAAATTGGAAAAGAGAAAGCCGGAAACCACATCCTAAACAGGGAAAAGGGATGAGCCTCTTCACCTGTTCAATAGATGTGGGTGGAGTGTGAACCGGGCGATAGTTTAGTCTATCTCCTCCACTTGAAAAAGAAAAGAGAAAAGAGTGAAAAATTGGAAAAGAGAAAGCCGAAACCACATCCTAAACAGGGAAAAAGGGATGAGCCTCTTAACCTGTTCAATAGACGTGGGTGGAGTGTGAACCGGGCGATAGTTTAGTCTATCTACTACACTTGACAAAAAAAGAGAAAAGAGTGAAAAGATTGGAAAAGAGAAAGCCGAAACCACATCCTAAACAGGGAAAAAGTGATGAGCCTCTTCACCAGTTCAATAAACGTGGGTGGAGTGTGAACCGGGTGATAATTTAGTCTATCTACTCCACTTGAAAAGAAAAGAGAAAAGAGTGAAAAGATTGGAAAAGAGAAAGCCGGAAACCACATCCTAAACAGGGAACAAGGGATGAGCCTCTTCACCTGTTCAATAGACGTGGGTGGAGTGTGAACCGGGTGATAATTTAGTCTATCTACTCCACTTGAAAAAAAAAAAAAGAAAAGAATGAAAAGATTGGAAAAGAGAAAGCCGGAAACCACATCCTAAACAGGGAACAAGGGATGACCCTCTTCACTTGTTCAATAGACATGGGTGGAGTGTGAACCGGGCGATTGTTTAGTCTATCTACTCCAAATTGAAAAAAAAAAAAGAAAAGAGTGAAAAGATTGGAAAAGAGAAAGCCGGAAACCACATCCTAAACAGGGAACAAGGGATGAGCCTCTTCACCTGTTCAACAGACGTGGGAGGAGTGTGAACCGGGCGATAGTTTAGTCTCTCTACTCCAATTGAAAAAAATAAATATGAAAAGAGTGAAAAAATTGGAAAAGATAAAGCCAGAAACCACATTCTCAACAGGGAACAAGGGATGAGCCTCTACACCTTTTTTCATATTAATTCCTTCTTTCTTTGTTTTTCTTCCTTTTTCTTTCTTTCTTCTTTACTTCATCTTTTTTACAATTCTCTTTTCATATTATTACTTTTTTCTCTATTGTTTCATTCATTCTTTCTTTCTTTCTTTATTTATTTATTTATTCTTTCATTTCTTTTCTTTCTTTCTTTTCCAGTTGACTTAATAATTTTCCAATTCTCTTTTCATGTTACCTCCTTCTTCACTGTATGATTTCGTTCAAGCTTTCTTTCTTTCTTTCTTTCTAATTTTTCTTTCTTCCTTTTTTTGTTTCTTTCGTTCGTTTTTCATTCCATCGCTTTTAATCTTTTTTTCTAATTCTCTTTTAATATTAATTCCTTTTTACTATATTTTTCATTCATTCATCCTTTCATTCCTTTTCCTTTTTTCTTCTTACTTTAATTCAATTTCACTTCATTATTTTCCAGTTTTGTTTTTATATTACTTCCCTTTTCACTAAATTGTTTCATTCATTTTTATATCATTTCTTTCTTTCTTTCTTTCTTTCTTTCTTTCTTTCTTTCTTTCTTTTTTCGTTCTTTTTTTCGTACCATTTCTTTTAATATTTTTTCTAATTCTCTTTTTATATTAATTCTTTTTCACTATATTGTTTCATTCATTTATCCTTTCTTTCTTTCTTTTTTTCTTTCTTTTTTTAATTCAATTTCACTTCATCATTTTTTCCAGTTTTATTTTCATGTTACTTCCTTTTTCACTGAATTGTTGCATTCATTTTTATATTTTTTCTTTCTTACTTTCTTTCTTTCTTTTTTCTTTCCATTTTCTTTCATTTATTTTCCTATTCTATTTTTATATTAATTCCTTCTCAGTATTGTTTAAGTCATTCTTTCTGTCTTTTTTCATTCCATTTCACTTCCATATCTTTTCCAATTCTTTTTTCATATTACTTCCTTCTTCTCTGCAATGTTTCATTCATTTTTGTATCTTTTTTCTTCTTTCTGTCTTTCCTTCTTTCATTCTTCCAAATTCAGTTCATCTTATTCGAATTTTTTCATATTATTTCGTTCTTCCCTGTATTGTTTCATTGTTTTAAAATGTTTTCTTTCTTTCTTTCTTTCTTTCTTTCTTTCTTTCTTTCTATTCCACTTAATATCTTCTATTTTTCTTTCTATAGAACTTCTTTTCTGTAGTGATTCATTCATTTTTCTTTCTTTTCTTTTTTCTTGTTCACGTTATCTTTTAATATTTCGTTTTTCGTAATACTTCTTTTTTTGTGTTTTTCTTTCTTTTTTTCTTATTTTTTCTTTCTTTTATTATTCCTTTTTTCATTTCACTTTATTTTTTCAATTCATTTTTCATATTGTTTCCTTCTTTTTATTGTTTAATTCTTTCTTTCTTTTTCCTTTCCATTTCAATTTACCTTTCTTCAATTTTTAAAAATTATTTCTTTCTTTTTCTTTTCCTTCTTTCTTTCGCTTTTTTTCTTTATGCCATTCTTTCATATTCTTCGCCATATTACTTCCTTCTTCTCTGTATTATTTCATTCTTTCTTTCTTTTTCCTTTGTATCTTTTTCTTTCTTTGATTGTTTTAATCTTTGTTACATTTTTCAGCATCTCCTTCAAATCCACATTTTACGGACTACATCTAGTCGCATAAAACAGTTCACCATTCAATACCAATCTTTTAAAACGTCCTGGCCTTCTCGCATCGGTTGCTTACTACCCGGGTTTTTTTTTTATGAACCAATAGGTTTGATTGTTTTTTGTACACGTTCTGCTAACACTAATTAATTGCAGAAATGCAAACGAAGATGCGAATAAACAAGAAATTGTTCGTTGTCCAAACATTGTACACTTTAAAGTGGTGACTATTCATTTACCCGAATAAAGGCCTACACAGAAAGAATTGGAAGCAACTCTGGCATTTCACTGGAGAGTAAGAAATTCGAACGGGTATTCGCTTTCTATCACGTTTTTAAATATTCCATGAATCTATCTGTCTATCTATCTCAGTGTTTCCATATCTATCTATCTATCTATCTATCTATCTATCTATCTATCTATCTATCTATCTATCTATCTATCTATCTATCTATCTTAGTCTGTTCATATCTATCTATCTATCTATCTATCTATCTATCTATCTATCTATCTATCTATCTATCTATCTATCTATCTATCTATCTATCTATCTTAGTCTGTTCATATCTATCTATCTATCTATCTATCTATCTATCTTAGTCTGTTAATATCTATCTATCTATCTATCTATCTATCTATCTATCTATCTATCTCAGTCTATCTATCTATCTATCTATCTATCTATCTATCTATCTATCTTTTTCAATCTATCTATCTATCTCAGTCTGTTCATATCTATCTATCTATCTATCTATCTATCTATCTATCTATCTATCTATCTATCTTAGTCTGTTGATATCTATCTATCTATCTATCTATCTATCTATCTATCTATCTATCTATCTATCTATCTTTTTCAATCTATCTATCTATCTCAGTCTGTTCTATCTATCTATCTATCTATCTATCTATCTATCTATCTATCTATCTCAGTCTGTTCATATCTATCTATCTATCTATCTATCTATCTATCTATCTATCTATCTATCTATCTATCTCATCTATCTCAGTCTGTTCTATCTATCTATCTATCTATCTATCTATCTATCAATCTATCTATCTATCTATCTATCTATCTCAGTCTGTTCTATCTATCTATCTATCTATCTATCTATCTATCTATCTATCTAAAAAACATGTACAAAATGTATATATTTGTACTGTTCACACCAGATCTACGATTTAATTTGAAGATATAGGGTGCGGTCAATGTTTATTAATTCGGCCTTTGTGTGTTACGTAACTGAACTTAGGGATTTTATTCAGAATTATCATCAGGTTGGAAATTGTAATGTGTGCTTTAGTGTGGAAGAATAAAAATACACATTTTCCATTTTAAAGTATAAATTTATTAAAAGAAAAGAATAACTTGAATTGTAGTAGTTAATGTTCAATGAGAAATAAGTAGTATAAGTGTATGTATGTTCACTTGAGTAAGAATGTTGAGAATGGAGAAGAAGACGTAAAAGGAATCAGCATACGAGAAGGAAGAAGAAGAGAACGACCGTCCGGGTGGACTTGAAGTTTCTCTCTTGTTACATAATAGCTTGTCATCTCTGCTGCTTCCATGTGGCTGTATGGCTGACCTTTCTTTTGCCTTTTATAGCAATTTAGTTTTTGTGCACTGGACCGGGAACTCTTCTCAGTCTTGCAAATCGCTTCCATTGGTCAGAAAATTAATTTAACATCGACTCGCGAAATCCGGCTTTAACTTTTTTGTCAGCAAGAGGGCTATATTTTTTTTCTGTTTGGCAAAACCAAGATTTCACATATCATTGGGAATTTTTGTAAAAGTGAAGGAGAAATTTGCTTCTAATTCTTAATTTTCTATCCACCATAACTACTAGTACTATCCTCGAATTGTAGTAGTTAATGTTCAATGAGAAACAAGTAATGAGTTAAGGACATGAAGAATTGTAGATATGTTTGTAGTAGTAACTTGTTGGAAAGAGTTTATGCATACGTATGTATGTATGAGCGTTTGTTTGGTAGGAACGTTTTTGAATGGAGAAGAAGAAGTAAAAGGAACCAGCACAAGAGAAAGAAAGAAAAAGAGAACCAATATGCGACGCGACCTTACGTCCGGGTCGACTTGAAGTTTCTCCCGTTACATTTTAGTGCGTCGTCTCGCTGCTCCCATCTGTCTTGCTGACACTGACTGAAGCCTTTTATAGTCATGTAGATTTTTCGCACTGGATAGCTAAGTCTTTTTTGGTCTTGCAAATCGCTTCCATTAGTCAGAAAATTAATTTAACATCTACTTGCGAAATCTGGTTTCGACTTTTTCTTTCAGCACGGAGTCAATCCTTTTACAATTAGGCGAAACCAGGATTTCACTCGTCATTTTGAATTTTTGTAAAAGTGAAGAAGATAGTTGCTTTTATTACTTAATTTTCTACCCACCATAACTACTACTACATACAGAGTGCGATAGTTAAATTGTCACCAATTTAAAATTTTAATTTCACTCATACGCATTGTTGGTTTTTAATTTTGTCGACTGCACAGTATAGCAGTCGACAAAATTAATCCTTTTACTATTAGGCAAAACCAGGATTTCACAAATCATTGTGAATTTTTGTAAAAGGGAAGAAAAAGGTTGCTTTTAATTCTTAATTTGCTATCCATCACAAACTTAATGTTGGCACACGAATTTTCTTTTCTGTTTCAATTACAAATCGAGAAGAGTTTAAGTTTCCCCTAAGAACAAAAACTGCTGTTAACAATAAATGTATAGACGCTTTTAATCAAAGCTAATTATCGTACAATTACGAAAAGTCTGATAGGGGTTGTTTATTAAAATTCTTTACTGTGGAATGGTTTGATTAATTTTAAGACAACAACCGTAGCCGCTATTAACAAAATATAGATTTTTTGGGATATATTGCATATAAGCGAAGCTGTCCGTTAGTTTAATGTTTATAACTTAATTAATAAAAATCGATTTGTGGTCCAAAGAATTGGTATTTTTACGACCTGAAAGGAAAGTGGGAGGCTTTGCCACGGAGTTTAATTGCTGCTATAAAATCCAACCTCTATTTGACCTTTGTTATGTCGACACAAAACCGTTGCACTGATACGGTAAATGGCATTATTATATCAATGATTGGAAAGCAGCCGATCTTTTGCATGCAGCGATCAGTTCGTGGATCGACAGGGAGAGAGACGTTAGCGTAGATGGCGTATAAAAATGAATAGCTGAGAAAATAAACATTGTTGACCTCACTAGGGGACAATATCAAATTCAGTAAATCTCCTATTCATCCTTACTTTAGAATGTAAGCTTCTTTCAGTCAATCGTATTTAAATCCAGAAAGAATTCAGTATTAGATTGGCAGCTAGGTCTCATCATTTGAAATGATTAGACCGAACCATAAGTTTTATGCTAGCAGTTTCTTCACTTGCATGTTTGGCTTGCGGAACTCTCGTCCGGCTTCTTGCTTTCCAGTCAACTTTGACCTTCAAAAATCTAAGTGCAATGTCAATCGTTATCTTCTGTCGTCTTTATTCCTGTTCTTTTATTGTTCTCTCTCCTCCAGAATCTTTTCATTTCATTTCTCAATTTGATCTTCAAAAAATGTAAATGCAATGTCAATCGTTGCCTTCTGTCTTTTTCATTTCTCTCCTTAATGATCTTTTATTTTTTTATATTTTCTCCCACTCCTTTTGCATCTTAGTGTCTTTATTGCCTTGCTTGTTTTGAATTGATTAACAAGTCATTATCATTTGTCTTCTTAATTCTTGTTCTTTTATTGTTCGCTCTCTTTAATGATGAGCTACGTTTCACATACATTTTTACACACTGGAACATCCTACGTCTTAGTGGATTTTGGATTTATCGTCTTTCTTAGGGTGAAGTGAGTAAAAAAGTGAAATTAAAAAGAATTATTTAATATTGAATCAAAGGAATAGTGCAGCTGGAAGAAAGGCCTTAAGTGCTGATATCAGACACAAAAAGGAAACTACAAGACATCCTACAGAAGGTAACTGAAGAGAGTAACAAGAAAAGACTACAAATAAAATGCAAGAAAACCGAATGCATGGTCATCAGTAAAAAGGGCAGCCCAATATGCCAAATACAGGTGGGGGATAGTAGAATCAAGCAGGTACAAAAATTTAAATACCTGGGAAGTATTATAACAGAAGTGGGAAAGTGCGACACAGAGATCCGAAGGCGAATTGGCATGGCGAAGGAAGCATTCCAGAAGCTGAGTAAAGTATTAAGAAATAGGAAAATTTCGCTAGAAACAAAGAAGAGAGTACTCAATTGCTATGTGTTGTTGGTTCTTCAATATGGCAATGAATGTTGGACAATATCATCAAAGATGAAGAAAAAGCTTGAAGCAACTGAAATGCTGTCCCACAGAAGGATGCTGCGAATATCATGGATCGAGTATGTGAGCAATGATGAGGTGTTAGAAATGATGGAAACAAAAAGGAAATTAATTCTGAGCATCAAGAAGAGACAGCTGAAGTTCCTGGGACAGGCAATGAGGAAGAAAGGCTTGGAGAACCTGATACTAACAGGCCAGATAGAGGGAAAATGAGACAGGGTAAAGTAACGGATAACATATTTGAAGGACCTGATCAGGTGGATGATGGAACGAGACTTGCATAGAGTAACAGGAAAAGCGTGCTAAGAGAAAGGGAGAGGTGGAAAGCAAGGATCGCCTACGTCCTGAAGGGAGAGAGCACATAGAAGAAGATAAAAATGAAAAATGAAAATTTTTACACACATAAATACATATATACACACATACATATATACATATATACACACAATATACAAATATACACATACACACAAATAAAGGAATTCATTAATAAGTGCCGTCATAGAGCGAATTTTAAATTTTAAATTTTTAAATTTTAAATTTTTCTTTTTATAATTTTTATGTATATGTGTATGTTTGTGTATGTATGTGTATATTTGTATATATGTGTGTATATATGTATATATGTATGTGTGTATATATGTATTTATGTGTGTAAAAAAATTTTTTTAGCTATTTAAATGCTCTACTTATATTTCCCTTCATAATATTCATTAAATTTATATATATTTTTATATGTATGTGTGTGTGTGTGCATGTGTATAATGTATATGTATGTGTGTGTGTATGTGTGTTTATGTATACATATGTGTGTGTGTACATATATATTGTGTGTGTGGATTTTTTGTATATATGTGTGTACATATATGCGTGTGTATGTGCATGTATGTGGATATACGTATATAAGTGTGTGTATGTAATTGAATGTATGTGTGTGTGTGTGTATTTATGTATATATGTATTCATAATTGAAGAATTGTGTGTATGTGTGTACACATATATGTATGCATAATTGTAAATGAAAATATCTTTTTTTTTTAATACCTATCGGTATCTTTATTTAGTTTAAATTAAATGACCTAATTTTTAAAAAAAAATTATTTTAAATCCTATATCTTTTTATTCCCTTTAAAAATAATTATACCTTTTTAAGTAAAAGACCTTTTTCTAATACTTCAACGTTTTTGAGAAGTTCGGTTTTTGAATATGTCCAGCGTCTGTAATATATAAAAATTTCTTTCTTTCTTTTCTTTTTTCCCTTCCTTCCTTTATCTCTCTTACCTCCCACCTTTTTTCCGTTTTGCTTAACCTAATTTTAATTCAACACGCCGTCTGTTCCTTTTAAGTTACAATTCTCTTTCCTTTTTTGCGAACCCAGACGATGCCAATTTTTCTTTACTTTTCTTGTTTATTTTATTTTATTTTATCTTTTTCTTTTTCTTTCTTTTTAATTTTTTTGAAAATCTATTTAAAAAGGAAAAATAGACTGATTTTTTTGTCCAGTTTCAGAAAGGATCTTTTTGTTGCTGAGGTGATGTGTTATCCCCTGTGGGGATTTCATATCGAAATGGTCATTCAACATCCTTGAATTAATCCTATTTAATTTATATTTGCTCTGTAATATTTTATTACATGGAGCTCTCTTCCTGTATCACTTTTTAATATTAAAATAAAATTTTAATATTAATTAGGATCTGGTTTTTGGAATTTACCTTCCTGCTTTTTCCGCTTGGATTAAAGTATCTGAATATATATATATAACTTTGAGATTTGATAAAGAAATCATTCTACCGGCTGTCCAGAACGAAGGAAAATTTACTCGCCCTAAAATCATTTTACTCGACTGACTCCATTTTCTTAATAGTCGCCTTACGTAATATAGCGTGAATCGCTGACGGAAAACAAAAAATGAAATTTTAATTAAAATTTAGAACGTCTAAATTAAAAAATTCTTAGAAAGAAATTAAAAATTTAAAAATAATAACAACAAAAATTGATATTTCTTCTGAATAATCGCATAGACATTTTGATGATCTAACTATGTATTCAATTTTTTTTAACATCATGATATGCTATTTTTTTTTTTTTTTGCAATTGAGTGGAGGTACCTAAATTCGGAGTTTCTTTCTTCTGTTTGACTACAATCTCCATCTCATAGAAGATAAAAAAAATAACAAATCTGATTTTCTAAACGATTCTCTATAAAAAAGTTACTTACTTGTATAATTTGTTTTTCTGTGCGTGGTTGAAAGAAGTATGCGTATTTTTTTCTTTCTTGCAAATGTTCGTTTTTACTTTTCGTCAGCGGGGAGGAAATATAGATGTTGAATTAAGGATAATATTTATCCAAATAAGTTTCTAAAAAACTATGAGCGTCTTTAATCTGGCCGACAGAGACATTTTGGTACCACTCTGGAAGCGTTAATTAAACGAATGTTTACACTGACCGGGACGATATTTGACGGTATTTGAAAGGGTTCGCCAGTTAAGAAACCAATCGGTGCTTGTGTATGAAGAAGCAAGCTGAGGACTATTTGTTTTCAGTACCTGTGTTAAGGTACAACGATGGATTTTTGGACACACATTCATATATATATATATTTATATATATGAAGATTAACGAAATGGTTATAAACAACCGACAATTTCAAATTATTTGTTTGAACATTATTTTTTATCGATAGTCGTAATTAAGTAGATATTCTGTTTATAATCAAACAGTATTATATATTTATTTCTACCGGCCTGATTATTTACGATAATTCTTTGTTACGAAAATGTGTCATTCGGCAGGATTCGAACCTGCG